>SNQJ01S0033701.1:49333-80834 GCA_010110895.2 Picea sitchensis
AGAGAGTCTATATCTCACCTCAAAAAAAAAAAAAAAGCACAACCCACATCAAACAAAATCTTAAAGTACAATACACATGAAACAAAAGTATGCATAAACCTTATAACAACATACTTTTTACACCTTTAAAATCAATTACTAATTTATTTATTTATAATTGCAATCTCGTCACACAACATAATATAAAATATCATGAAATTATTGTGACCTTATATTTGTTTTTACATCTTTACTCCCATGTTACTTAAAATGTTATAGCATTGAGGTAAAGATTGAGTATAGGCCATCATGTCATGTTTTTTTTTCCTACAAAACTTTAATATATGGGAGTACTAAACATTTTCTATTAAATTCCATATTTGGTTTCATATGGGTGGACAGCGGCATATTTGGCCACCGACCTTTGGGGTGAGTGTATTGCTAATAATAGTGGTACAAACTTATTAGTACGACGTTGGATTTTGAGGATTGCCCGGTTGGGGAATCTTGGGAATCTTTTAATGTTTCCATTAGGGAGACACGTAATATGATTTCTTATTGAATAGTTTGTAATTTTATATGATTCGAATATATATTTGGTCTTGTAGGGAACCCTTGTTTTCCTATGGATATGCTTTTTTGTTTGTGGGTCATTTAATGGGTACTTTTTCATCAGCACATTTAAATAAATAATATAATATTTTGCATGGTAATTGTACTTTTTGTTTCCATTTTTTCTTCATTGAATTTATATATCACAAATTTTGAGTGTGAAAGTTAAATATAAGTTTTAGTGAACCATGTTTACTTTAAATCTTTTATAAATTTGTTTGTTTTTTATTATTCAAAAATAAATATGTTTTATAAAGTTGTTTTTTTTTATTATTATTCAAAAATAAATAAGTAAAAGGATATTGGTTATTTTCATTTTATATTGGAAGAATTATTTTGAATTATTGAAATTGTAAATATCACGTTGTAATAAAAATATTCAAATGTGTTGAATCTATTTTTACATTAGAAATAATAATTTTATTAAATCCAAAATTACAATTTTCTTAAAAATTGTAGGACCAAATTATAATAATGATAGTAAAAAATTCAAATTCATAAAAAGTTTAACCTCCTTCCTTTATATTATTTTAAAAGAAAAACTTTTATAAATTTATTATTGAATTTTTTTTTAATACTTCTTAATATTTAAAAAAAAATCTTTATAAATTTATTCATTAATAATTTTGCATACTCTATTGTTATATTAAAATCTTCTTTACTTTTGCACACTTGTTACATTAATTTTTTTTACTTTTAATTTTGAATATAAAAAAAGTTAAAGAACACACACATAGGGTGAGTGGGTCTAATGGTTAAGAACATGTGTTTCCTTCTAAAATATCATAAATTCAAATCTATAGGGGATAAGGTATGTATACCTCCATGGACTTTACCAATCAATTTTTATTTTTAAATATAATTATGATATGACATTTAATAAGTGAATAGTGAAAGTTGAGTCAAAAGTCTTGTGTATTCATAATCAACATCAATGAATATAATAAATGAAGTTTATCAATATAAATATTATGAAATAAATATGTAATATCATACACCTTGTCTTATAAATAAAGAAGTCTCATATACCAGTTTAATGTCTAATTTAACCATGACCTTAAAAATAGATTATTATTATTTATATATTTTCTTATCTTATAAATTATAAATTTTTTATTTAATTAAATTAAATATCAAAGATTACAAAGAAAAATCCATCGAACAGAAAGTGACTACAAATAACTAAGAATAAAAATAACAACTAAAACAAAATCTCCGAATTACATTTGGTAAGAGTGTAACTTAAATGCAAGTTAAAAACTAAGATATCTTTTCCCATAGATCTAGTCTCGTGATTTAAGTAAATTTTTTTATCTTTTTAAATATAATTATGATATAACATTTAAGAAGTGAATAATAAAATTTGAGTCAAAAATTTTGTGTGTTTATAATAATATTAATTAATATAGTAAATAATATTTATCAATATAAATATTATAAAATAAATATATAATCTCATATATCTTATTTTATAAACAAGAAGATCTATACATCAATTTAATTTTTAATTTAATTATAGTTTTAAAAATAAATTATTATTATTTATATATTTTTTATTTTATAAATTTTAAAATTTTTATTTAATTAAATTAAATATTTAAGATTAAAAAATTCTTCTAATAAAATAAAAATTAACTACAAAATAACTAAGAATAATAATAACAACTATATGATATATGATTTGTAAATAACAACTATATGATATATGATTTGTAGTAAAACAAAATCTTTGAATTACATTTTGTAAGAGTGTCACTTAAATGTAAAAGCTAAGATATCTCCTACCATAGGTTTAGTCTCGTGACTTGTGTAATTTGTTTTTATTTTTTTAAATATAATTATGATGTGACATTTAAGAAGTGAAGAGTGGAGTACTCAAAAGTCTTGTGTGTTCATAATCAATTTTTATTAAAATAAAATATAATAAATGAATGTTTATCAATATAAATATTATGAAATAAATATGTAGTATTTAGTAATGAGGTATTATTAGCAAATATTGATAATTTATTGGATAATTAGTGACAACAAATTTTAAAATATTATTAATAAAATAGAAAGTTATATTTTATTGTATAATAAATATTTATGATTAATATGTAATATTATATGTATATTATGTTTGATAAAAAAATTAAGTGAAAAATAAGGAGAAAATTGTAATTGTAAAATGAGTATACTATCAATATAAAGAATAGAAGTTGTACCTTAAAAACTTTGATGTAGGAAACCCTAAGAAGAAATGAGGATTGTGCTTTATTATTTTCTTTCGAAATTTACAATGCAAGATACGAAGAAAAGTTGAGTCACTATGGAATAAAATAGACTTTGTAACTTATGATAGGCTACTGTAGGATCAACTTCTTCCTCTATTATATTATGATATCACATTCCTCTATTACATGCACTATGGAATAACCAATTGAATATAATAAGAATGTAATCCTTTTCTTTTCTTGTGACTCGATGTTTAGCATGTCCCAATAGTCACTAGACTTAAAGTTAGAGTTTTTGCATACCCAAATTCTCAATTAAGGTTTGATTTTTGAACCCTCTAGAATATTCTTGAAAGTCCACACATAACTAGCTCCACATGCTTGAGTAATGGAAGCTAATGTGGCATCTACTTGATACTTTAGTGGTCAAAGATTATGTTAACTTGGTAGATGCATAATTCACTCATATAGATTTTGATTGAGGTGCTCTTTTGATTATTGAAAAAAACTCGAAAAGTAGAGCAACATCAAGGGACTTATAAAATATGGTCACCAAGCATTGCAATGTGTTACTTCCCTTTGTTGTTTCTTTTTTCAAGAGGTATACAGTAATTGGGGGCATCGTACCTTGCATCGTAGTTGCTTTTGTGTTGTTGTTGTGCCATGAATGCCACTTTGTGTCATTTGTCATGTGTCAATATGACACATGGGTGTTGTTGTGCACATCATACTAGCGTCGTCATTATACTCTAGTGTCAGACCTAATGTCGTTAGTTCACTCTATCATCAAAACTATCATTCGAACTAGTGACATAGTTCATGTTAGCATTGTGTTTAGTGTCGAGATAACATTCTTGTTACATTTTACATCACATTTTGAGTCATTAAAAAAATGTTTTTTAATAAATTAATAAATAATGATTTATTAAATGATATATTCATTACCTTTTTTTAAATTAATTTTCATTATATTTCAATCAATAAATACATTTTAATACTCATTAATACATAGGATAAAGAAAAATTCATCTTAAATTAACAATAATTGATATACAATTTGATATTTTTCTCTTATATACAACAAGTGGTACACCACCATCACATAAGAAATGAGAATCTCATATACATTTTCATAATAATATACCTTCTCTTCATAAACAAGTGACCTACCTCTCTATAAACAAGTGATTTATTACTATCCCATGAGAAATGAGAATCTTATATACATTTACACAATAATATATGTTATCCTCATAAATAAATGGTAGGCAATACGTGCATATTTGTTTTGTAATGTACAATGTGTAACTGAACATTCATTGATTTTTTATTAAAAACACAACATAACTAGTATTTTAATAGTGAGAAATTAAACTCATATACAAAATTTTAATAAAATAAATAGGAATATTTTAAAAGTTTTAATATCCTATATCATCAAACCAAAATCAACTTTTAAATCAATTTAACAAAATCATAATTCTAATTTTTTACCCTAAAACTATCAAAATAAATAAAAAATAATATCAAAATACATTTCAAATCAATTAAAAATATAAAATATAAAACATTTAAAAAACCTCTCTTTCATTTGAATTTTATTCCTTTTAAAAAAATACCTCATTTAAAAATCCTTTCTTTCATTTGAATTTTATTCCCTAAAATAAAATACCTCTCCTCTTTTAAAGCACGCTCACGTGCAAATTTTATTAAACAAATTGGAAATCCTTTAAAACTTAATAAACTTTTTAAAATATTAATATAATAAATTTCATAAAACAAATATGAGGTAATCTTGGGGACAAAGTATCATAAATAATTGGTTTCTTTGCAATATATAACCATGAAATGTCCCTATCAAGACCCTTTTCTGCCATTTGATATATTTGGAAGAGTTAATGATAGCGAAGGATGGAAGACCTACCCGCTCTTAAATGAACACATTATTTTTTTTCACAGAAAATTCTGCTTTATATTTATATTGAAATATAATCTGTTCACATATCAGTTATTTACACCAAAAGTTTTTTTAGATTTTATGGATTGTTCCCGTCACAAACTTCAATGAGAGTTCTATATCCCCTACAATAACTCTGACAACTCCTATGAGAACCAAAATTGCATTGACATGTAGAAAACAACATATTACCCAATCATACTACTAGACAAAAAGACACCCCCAAAAAAACACATTATATAATGTCTGGAAGCATCCCCTAAGACTTCTAATATATATTTAAAAACATTGGTGGGGCCTCATGGCCCCCTTCCCATAGATAGTAAGCAATGATCCCGGGTTGCTTTTGAAGAGCCTGTTTTGATAAATTGTCGGCCTCTTGATTTTCTTCTCTGAAAACATGGGCAAAGGTTATAGTCATGAAGAGCTTGATAAGATCAGATATCCTATCCTTCCAGCAGTCTAAAGTGACAACCTCTAAAGCACCTTTTTCTTTTCAGCCAATCAATGACTATTTTTTACCCTCCAAGGACAAGTATATCTGAGATTGAAAGTTGAGATGCCAAGGTTAGTAAATCCCATACCCCCATTATCTCAGCTCTTGTATTTGTTCCATGACCACAATTTAAAGTCCATTTATACGCTGAAAGTTCATTGATATGTATCACCCTGCTAGCCCCAGTTTGATTTCCATTTTGTTGTGCTTCCCCATCAAACCACCCAATAATTATTTGACCATGTATAGCAACAACAGGAGCTCTCATGATTTGTTCTTTTACCTTTTTTCTGGATCCGCCCACTGCTCCTAAATATTTGTACACCACCTTCTTAATGGAAGGAGTCCCCAACTCAAATACAGAGTAGTTTCTTTCTATCCAGATGTACCAACAAATATACGATGGCAAGGAAGGATAAGATAAATTCTGAGCATTCCAATTTTCACCATTCCACCCCGAAGAGAGAGATTGAGCAGCTTTAATTCTATCCCAGACTGTAATAGTGAATGGGCAATTTACAAATAGATGATTTGCAGTCTCCCAGATGATTTTATAAAGGTGGCATAAACCTGGCCCTATATGTCCTTTGATTTGTAATTTTTACCATGTGAGAATTTTATTTTCTACAACCAACCAAACAAAAAGTTTATTTTTTTATGGACAGTCCCATAACCACAATTTCTTCCTCCAACCTCCAATTGTTTTATTCCACGGTTTTGTAGCTATGGAATTGTAAACATTTTTAACTGTAAGTTGGCCAGAATTGTCACCACCTGTCCACTTTAATTCATCTGGTCTGTCTAAGATATGTACTCCAGAATGAATCAAAGCTCTGTTGAACTTCTCCCATTCTAACGCAATGTCTCCATCCAAAGCCCAAATATTCATTGTCTAACAAAATAGAGCAGATCATGCCAGGTCGAAGTTCTCGACTAACCTGATAAAGGTAATATACATTTTTTTATTGAGTGTTACTACCATATCTTTAGACAAGATAGAATCTGTTCCCATGCCCAGAATCAAATCCTTCCCTACAATGATGGAGTGTCCCGATCCCTGAGTCCAAGCTAACCAGTGTAAAACAATATGTAATGATTTAAGGAGATTTCTCAAGGTATGGGATCCATGCGTCGTTGAAGTTGTAGTCGATCTCATCCAGCTCGTCACTGACCCATGTGGGAGGTACTTATCCTTTATGACACTATGCCAAATGCCATTTTTCATCAGGACCCTCCACAGTGTCTTTGTCATCAAATCCCTGTAAAAGTTGTATATGTTTCTCAGTCCCAAGCCACCGAACTTTTATGGCCTCGCTAAAGTCTCCCATATGCACAAATGATAGCTTTGTTTTTTATTGCATCCTAACCATAAGAAAGAGAAAACCAATTGGTGGATCCGATTAAGAACTGTTGACGGAATATGAGCCATAGCCATCCAATAGACTGGTTGGTTCTCTAGAACTGCTTTTATAAGCACATATCGACCTCCAAGGAATAGCCAACGATTGCACCAGGGATTTATTCTCTTCTCAAATTTTGAAATGAGCCAATGTCAATCATCCACCTTGTAATTGTCAAGTTTTAAGAAGCAACCCAAGTATCTTAACCCTTCTGATAGATCATTAAAGTTGTAATGGAAAAAATATTTTAGATATTCTAGAGTGTCCTGCTGAACTCCAAAGTGGAGAAAAGTGGATTTTTGTACATTAATCATCAGACTCGACGCACCACAAAAAACATCCAGAATTATATTGATCTCCTACCACTCTTCTATTGATTCTTTTTTCATAATGAGAACATCATCCACGAATAGAAGTTGTAGGATATTTATTAATATTGAAACCTTTATCCCGATCAATTTTCCATCAGCCTGGTCTTTTTTTAGAGAAAGGCTAAGGCCTTCCATCACAAGAATGAATAGAAGGGGCGATAGTGGGAAACCATGTCTTAATCCTCTACCACTACAGAAGAACATTGTCGACTCTCCATTGATCATGATGGCATAGGTTGCATAGGTAACACAACCCATGATCCAATTTGTCGTAGGTAGACCAAAACCACATTGGAGAAGTGTTAAACGGAGAAAATCCCAATTTATACAATCGTATGCCTTCTTTAAATCTAGCTTCAGAATGATGGCTTGTAGATTTTTTTCCTTAATATTGTGCATACACTCCTGGGTAGTGCCAATTGCATCTAAAATCTGTCTCCCTTTTAGAAAGCCCAACTATTCCTCAGAAAGGGAACGAGAAAGGATAGGTATGTTCCTTTTGGCTATAATTTTTGCAATGATTTTGTAACATAGATTACACAAATCGATTGGGCGGAAATCGCCATAGGATATTGGATAGTTGACTAGGCATAAGTGCTATAAAGGTCGAATTTATCGACCCGATGACCTCACCACTAAGCCTTGTTTCCTCCACAACATCTAGCAAGTCCTTCCCAACCAACTCGAAAAAGTGTAAAAAGAATTCAACAGTCCACCCGTCTGGCCCTGGAATTTTGTCTTTTGTAAAACATTTTAGTACCTCTAGGACTTCCTCATTGGTGCATGGGCTTTCAAGTGTAACTAATTCTTCCTCTGTAACAATCCTTGGAAAGAGTCTCACAGTAGATATATGCTTGTCTATAGTATTTTGTCCAGTATCCTAATAAAACGAGATGAAGAATCTAGTCGCTTCTTCCTTTAAAGCCTCCTAGCCTGTGTGAACCAGACCAGATTCATCCTTTATCTCCCAGATATGTTTTTTATTTCTTCTATGACTAGCGAAGCGATGGAATAATTTAGTATTCTTATCACGGCTTTGAATCCAAATAGCCCTGTTTTTTTGTCTTCGTCGATCTTCTTCAGCTAGTAGTAGTTTATTGCGCTCATCCTCTAAAAAATTCAATCGGTGATTAGTAACAAAACTAAACACTCCCTATGTCTTCTTCTTGTAGAGTAAAGCAAGTTCATCTTCAATTTTTTCCAATGCTAATTGTTCCTATATTCTTTTTTCTTTTGACCAGGACTTTACTCGAGTCTTGAGTAGTTTCATCTTCCCTACTAATCTCCTCTGTGCTCCCTCTTCTAGTTGGAATTGGTGAGTATTCCACACTTCCTGTACCAAATTTTAAAATGTACCTTCTCGCAACCAGGATGGGTTAAATTTGAAAGGATGAGCAACAGTTGAAAATCCAGGACCCAATTGTAGCAATACTGGAGCATGATCTGATATATAAGGGTATTCCACCCAAGTCTTGTATCTTACCGACAATAGGATAATTCCTTTGAGACATATACTCTGTCTAGTATCTTTAATATTTCATCCTTTCCAATTCCGCCATTTCCGTACGTTGGTACCACCTCCACGGGCGGGATATCTATAAGCTGATTTTTTTTTAAGTTTCTTTAAAAAAATCCGCCACTGGATCCAACAAGGTTGTCACACTCGAGACCTCCTCTGAGCTTGTAGTGAAATTCATATATCCAGCTACAATCAAATCACCATGAACTAGCATGCCCCTTCCATCCACCTTTTCCCAGAAATGCTTGTGATCTATGCACGAGCCATATACATTTAAAAAGGAGATCCCTCTTTTATCAGATAAATAGGTACCTGACAATAAGATACCACCATAGCTTAGGAATGGAAATAAGTCAAAAAAAATTGGGTCCCATGACACCAGAAGTCCACCATACTTCCCTACAGAACTGACTGCACAGATCATCCACTCAGGTCAGATAGAGAACATGAAGTGTCTAGCCTTATCCTCAGCCACCAGAGTCTCTTGTAGAAAGATAAAGTCCTAAGAAGTTTTAGAAATAAGTCTTTGCATGGAGGTTTCTTTAAGGGGTCCTCCTACCCCTCTTATATTCAGAGAAAGGAGGATCATGACTTGTCCCTTTCAAGGGATTTCATGCCTCTAAGCTCCCCATGTTCAAGGTTTGTTGACAATTGTTGAGCAGAAAAGGAAAGATTTGTCCCCACCTTCTTGCAGGCACTCCTAGTTTTAATAGGAGAGACCTCACACCCCAAGCCCCACGACCAAGATAAATCTTTCCCAGAATATTCCCCTACACAGGTTGATGCCCCAAGTGCTCCAAAATTATCAGCTATGAGTATTACTTCCTTCCCCAGAAAGTTCGGAATGGGTATGGGGCTAGAATCCTCCCTATATGAAGAAACTAGTGAATTAATCATATTATCTAGCGTATGGTCACTAAAATTTGGTTCTTTGTACCCCGGGGTAGTGCTAGAATATTCCACAGTTGTAATAGTGGGAATTTCGACTCTCACGGTCTCATGGATATTTGTTGACAAGGGTGTAGGATCAGTCCTAACTTATACATGGTTTGAACCCACTGGAGCAGTCTCGGGAGACATCCCTAAATCGACCACCGGCAAGGAACTAAAATCCAACAAGAAAGTATTGTCTAAATGGTCTCGTTCCCATGAATATAAAGAAAAATATAGAGAAGGACAGTGTAGTTTAAGCTTACCAACAAAGGCGGCATTTGGAAGTTCAAGACTTTCCTCTGCCCTCACTGTAGAAAAATCCCCCATCTCCTGAGAGTCTACCCCAGTCGTGTAGAGGTCCTTAGTCATATCCTCCATAAAGTCCTCTGAATCTGATACCCCAATTGTTGGTTGGAAGTCCTTTCGCAAGTGACTAGTTTTCCTGCAGAGAGTACACCGAAAGGGTATTCCCAGGCAGTCCAATCTCTGGACTATAATGTGGCCTTGCTAATCTATTTCGAGTGACTCCAACAATCTCGCGTGGATATCCACCTCAACCAGAACCTTTGCCATTCTTTTATCCTGTGAGTGTAGGACAGTTTCATCAACCTTGATGAACCGACCCAACCCATTACCTATCGCCTCCAGCACTTTGACATTCCACATTTGGAGAGGAAGACCCGGAAGGAGTACCCAAAGGTGGCGAAAGCTAAAATATTCAGTTGTCGAGTCGAAGCGGATGCACCACCTCTTCAGCATTAATCTCCCACCCTCAAAGTCCCACAATCTACCTAAGATAAACCTTGTGTCCTCTGGATTTTTAAAAACAAAATTGAACCATCCTCTCAACAAGGTCAATAGCTCAAGAAAGTACCCTAAAAGCGGTTCCCAAGAGTGCTTCATCCAAACAGAGAGTGGTGTTTTACACTTTGACCGGTATGTGAATCTCCCCACCAATGCACATAGAGAGAGGTTACAGGATTCTTCAAGACCCACGTCCACTCCCATTACCATCTGACGCTTTGTATTTTTAGGCTTCCACACTCGAGAAAAGCATCTGTGAAAACCACCCTTACACTAAGCGTGACCCCCCTGTATAGCCTCTGTCTGTATGCCAGCGGGAGTGGTTTTCACCACATCCTTAAACCCACCTTCCTGTAGTCCAAATCCCAATCTGCTACACTCAAAGGATAAACCGGTTGGAACCTCACTAGCCAGACAATCTGTACCACGTCCCTGTAAATGATCTAAAACATGACAATGTCGAGGTATATGCTTCAGACCAGAGTTTTTTGGTATAGGGATCTCCGTCATGTTCACTGGTGGAGTAATAATGCGCTCATTAATATAGCACCCACTATATTTACTCATGCACAGCTCGTCCACCGAGCAGAACATGGCCTCCCTCTCCCAAAGTTCATCGTCAACCCCACCCATGAGTGTGTTGACCTCAGAATCCATTCAGAAGCTTCCACTAACCTATGTTTTCCTGCCACCTAAGGGAATATGTTTTCCTACCACCTCAGGGAATGAGTCGAATCATGGCAGTAATACAAGGCTCCGGGTTTAAAGGCTAGTTAATGCGTGGAAGAGAAATAAATGAAGGTAATAAAGAGACACCAGTCAAATCATGGTCGTCCTTCCATATAAACAATGGAAAAAAATTCATAAAAATAGCTTGAGGCTCCCAAGAAGACTCTAGAGACAACAGTAAACCGAGACTAAGTAAACCCACTAAAAGGAAGGAAAGGAAACGTTTGTGTGATAGCCAAGGTTCGGAAATCCACTCTCTACCAAAATGGGGAAACAATCGCCATTTAAACCACAGAGAAGAATGTCATTAAAACCTCCACTAACCCTCCATAAGAACCTGCAACCCTCAAACCGCCTAAACCTCCACTATACCTCCATTAAGACTACAACCCGCGTGTAACTTAAATGTTTGGACCTAGAAATAACAAAACCTCCATTAAACCTGCAAAAAACTCTTGGTTCACCAAACACTAATAACTTTCATAAGAACCCATCAAGCAACCATCCATTACAGTATGCACTTGTACTCTTGTCAAATTGGAAAACCCTCATAATCTCACCAAACCTACACATTATTATGGTAGGTGTCAACGCTCCCACAAAGTTAGAAATGAATAGTCTTGCCCTTCAAAATTATAAATCCATGTCATGTGAAACAATGCAAAACTTATGTATTATTTTTATAATGAGTTTGACCAAACTTCTAAAAAATCAATCAATATTAATGAATATTAATGGATTCTTGAGAGATTTATGTTAAAGTATTAATTATGTGTTTTGTTACCATTAATTATCTATTGTAATAATGAGGATGCCAGGGATTACGTATTAAGTGATCAATATAAGGCCAACATCAAATGTGCTCAAATAATAATCAAATATTAGATATCAACACTATAACCATGTCATGATTACTAACAAATGGACATGTGGCATCATCAATGCAACAAAATAACTATACACCAACATGTTAGATACCTTTAGAGACATGGAATATGTGAATATAAAGAAAGAGAGATGACCTCATTTCCTTGCATTCATTTGCTATCTATTCTTTTCTCTTCAAAACTAATTGAGTTATGTGTTCGTAGTTAATCTTACTAGTAAGTTCTTGATGCCATTACAATTTACACTCGTAACCCATGACTATTTATTTTGGTTCTTTGCAAAGCCAAAAATGGAGGAAAAGATGACAAATTAAATGGCATTATGGTGAGGGTGGGATCCAAACACATTGATAGTGAATGCACTACCAATTCTCATGTAAACAGGGATTGACAATGCTCATAACACATGCATTCAAGTGGGGATTCAAAATGATAATGTTTCTAAGCTTCTCCAAGAAGTTTTCATTAAGTGACACTTAAAATGGTGTATACAAATATATGGTGGTAGGGTTATGTGGGCGTGAGACATGTGATGGATTTAATGTTGTGGAAATGTACATCATATTGACAAGGAATAGATAAGAGCCAAAAAGAATAAAGATCATTTTAGTCTTTAGATGTCAAAAGCAAGTAGTGGGCATTGAACCTTGAATCTTGATCATGATTCACCTCCATCCTTGTCTAATACTAAAAGTACAATGATCATTGAGCACCCAAGAGTTGGGAGTATTGATCATGATTCACATCTATCCTCGTGTAATATTGAAGGTATAATAATCATTRAGCACCCAAGAGTTGGGAGTCAGGGCACTAATGGTCTATTGAAAATGTAACCCTTCTTTTGACATTAGAGAAAATTTGGCAATAAAATGCGCCCTCGAACCCTAATACARATGTCCTTTCATATGCTAATAGCCAATCAAAATGCTTTAAAATTCAAAAGAGGTGCATGTTGAAGGCAATTTTTTATTATATAATTTGGAGATATGAATATTTTTTTAATAATATAATTTGTTTGCCCTAAGCGTGACTGTTGCCCACGCTACTCTTCCAAGTTATAAATCATGTTGGTAGTGCTCACATTGTAATAGTTTTTCAATAATAAAACTTAGTTGGGTGTTAGGCACGGTTTGTGTCACCCACACTATATGTACGTTTATCTTGTGTGTTTCGCAAGTGTTCTCTTTGTTTCATGGATGTATGCTTATATATGACTAAGTGTTAAGTTGTTAACAATTGTCTAAGTATACAAGAGTTGCACTAGAGTAGGAGTGTGACTCATCGATAGCCTAGAACAAAGTATCAGTATGCTCTAGGTGAAGAGGCATAATCTGGACGAAGTATCCTTAGTGTTACCAAGAAGCCAACCGAGAAACATCGTGGTGTCGAGCGCACTTTAATGATACACAATCACAAGATTCGACTAAGTACATTTTGGGGACGTGACATGAGGCATATTATATATGAATAATGAGATGGGAATATTTCATATGACATAAAAAAAAAAAATTAGTATAAGTTTATTAATAACGATATTTTTCCTTTTCAATATTATATGATTAATAATTTTGTTATCATGTTTTATAATTGGTCTTAATTTGTCTTTATTTTCGATAAAGTCCTTTTACAATAATAAATTTTTATATTAAAAATTATTTGAAATTAATATTATTTTTATATATTTTTTTTATTATAATAATATATATTTATATTAAAATTTATTTAAAATTAATATTAATTTTACTAACATAATCTTAGAGTGATAAGAGAACATTAACGCCTAACATACATATATAATTTGTTTGTGTCTTTGTTTTAAAGAGGGTGAAGGACGTGTGGAGATGCGTATTTTTTCGTTTTTAAATTTGTTTTTTGTTTTTAATTATTTTAAATTATGTTTTATTGTGTTCATGAGCTCATTTTTGAGTTCCTATAGATTTAAGTTATTTTTATTTTTTTTTAAATTATCTTAAAAATATTATTTTTTAATTATTTTAAAAATATGTTTTTATTTTTACATTATCTTACAAATATTATTTTTAAATTATTTTTAAAATACATTTTATCTTTTAGTTTTGAGTTTTTTTTTTAATGTTTTTTTATTTATAACAGTTTTGATATTTTAAGTCACGGTTTTAAAAATATTTTAATTTTAAATCCAATAAAAAATAAATTAAAACAAAAATGTTATCGATACATTTCTTTTTGATTTGGAGGTTGATTTTAAGATTTTGGTTTCATACATTGCTCCACTTAGTAGCTTATCATTGACATCAACAAAGTTTGAAGTTATATTTGCCACTTATATAGGGTGTTTGAAGTTATCATTAAGAGGGAATGTAATGTAATGACATCTTTTTCTATATGTGTTCATTACACCCCATGATGTAATGATTGTCTAGTGATAGTATTGTATAGCCTATCATTATGATCACTGTGAGAACATCATTCTGAGGCATTTGTACACATAGTGAGACATCATCAGACTTGTGAGATCTCAAATATCTCATATTATTAGCTTATTATACTGATGTAGCACAACTCCTTCATTGATTCATGACCTAGGGGGATATCGGTGGCCACCCACTTCTTCCAACTGGCTCACATACAGTTTTCATCTTGACAGTTTTTTTCTAGCTTTTCGGNTATCTCATATTATTAGCTTATTATACTGATGTAGCACAACTCCTTCATTGATTCATGACCTAGGGGGATATCGGTGGCCACCCACTTCTTCCAACTGGCTCACATACAGTTTTCATCTTGACAGTTTTTTTCTAGCTTTTCGGATCCTAAACTTTCAGGGTCATTTTGAGGCCCTAAACAGTGTTTTTTGGGCTCGCCATAGTCACACTATAGACAAAGTCAAAGTGTGACAAAAAAATGTGTAGTCCTCGGATAGACCTTTCCAACGGGCTATTGTGTGCCTAAAACGAAGATCGTATGCAAAAGTTACAACCCCGAGAAATTGATGTACCAACTTACCCCATCGGGGCCCTCACGACTTTTGGCGCTTCATCTCCTAGGGTTAGGTTTTTGGATGTCTAGGGTTTTTTTATTACTTCTTGATGCTAAAAAGGCCTAGAGACCTCATTGTAATGTTCTTGGGAGAATGTGGGTAGCTTCCACCATTCGAGCAAGATTGTTTCATTCTGCATTTTAAAGCTTCAACAAATTTCTTTATTGAATAGAAGTTAAGTTTGACTGCATCTATGTTATTGTTTACAATATCTATGTGTTAATGTTATAGATCTATGTTTCATTTCATTCTGCTATAAAATCCAGATCAACTCAAGTGTTCATTCTTCTAGACAACAATACATGGTAATGTTAAGATGTATTTTAATGTTATCTAGTGGCTTGATGTAATTTTGTACTTAGTGTCATAATGATGATCATTATAACATCATTTGGGGGGCACATATACATGTAACGTGGTCTCACTATACTTTTGTAATATTGCACATGTGCATATGGCGATGTTTTTGGGAGTTACTGGTGGTGGCCTATCTCTCAAGTGATGGTGACCTACACTCATCGATCATTCTTATCCACTACTTCTCCATTATCTCTTGATGAGTTTATCATTAGCCATTATGGATTGGTTGATCTCCACCCTTCATTGTGCCTTATGATCAATGGTCCAAGTTGTTGAATTATTGTAACTTCGAAGAATATTCTACTTATATTTGGGTCATTATTGTATAGATCAAAACCCCTTTTGTGGATTGATCAAGTTGGGTCTTGTATAAGATCAAATCCCCTTTAGCGGATTGGTCAACATGTATTTGTATGGTGGTATTTGTAAAGTCGGACCCTAGTAATTGTAAAGTGGTTTTATCCACTTCTAGGAGAAGTAGTCACAAACCTAGCGCCACCTCACAACTTCTATTTATATGTGAGAATGGTGTCTCATTTGAACACACTCACCGAGTCACCACACTAGCTCTACAGCTATAATGAAGTGTGCAAGTCTTGGAGGAACTGTTATTGCAACTAAGTGTGACGTCAAGGAGGGTTCTTGGTCCGTGTCTTGGTATATCTTGGTTAAGTGGTGCACTACTCTTCCTAGTGAAGGAGTAGAGGAGGATATTATGTTCAGTCTTTGGTCTATCTATATTGAGGAATTTTTTGTTGAGTTTTCTCCCCCATGAGGGTTTCCCACGATAATATGTGTGTCTCTATTTTTTCTGTGATTGCCTCTCTTTCAGTGATCTTATTTATGTAGCTAATATGCTAAATGATTATAATAATAAAGAAGAATCGTAATTGTTAGTTGTATAAGTAAAAACATTAACACACATTTCTCTTGGCTACTATAAATTGAGGGAATTGGTCTTGAATCAAGAAAGAGTGGAGGGTGGCTTATCATGATTGATCATTAGCATGGACCCAATGGGTCCTTAGGCTAGATCATCCATATTCTTGAGAGTTGTATGGATCCCGTTTGAACTCCATGCATGTTTGTGCTATAGCTTATGTAATTGGGGGAGTTATATGAAAAATAAGAAGACATTGCTTTCATGGATGTTTAATTAGAAAATCCGAGTACAAAGTCAAAGCCATTCTTGATTTGTTACAAGATAATTGGAAAGTGTGGAAATTATCCCAAGTATTTATCATCACCAACACTTAATTAATAATTGTTTTGATATTTGTGATTTTAATTATGTCATAAGGCGTTCCCCTGAAGCAATCGACATCTTGATGTGACCCTAATCACATCGTGGTTATTGATCTTATTAGACGACCATTTGGCTAATTTGAATTTTCCACATGCACTTCTTAACCTCTCATAGAAGCATATGTTTTGGATGTGACTTTTGATCACCCACAATCGTCTAGATGCATGCCACAACCATTGGGCTACTCTAAACCCTACAATGCCATATCCATCGAATATATTTGACGACCATTGAGACGGTTTCAATTGTTCATTCCTGTAGGTGGTTCTATTTGATTCATGCCACATTAATCCATGTCTTCCACCTTTGTTTCTCTATGTACATATTAGTTGGGGCACATTATGTCTTCCCACCATTTCCCATAGTAGTCTACAGTGTCGTTGGATTGAAGCTTCCCAACGCTAATTGTCCCATCTGCCTGGCTGAGTTCGTGGAGGGAAAGGAGGTGAGAATCCTACCCAAGTGCAATCATGGTTTCCACACCCGCTACATTGATACATGGCTATCTTCACATTCCTCTTGCTCGACCCGCAAGCAAAACCTGTTGGAACTCTCTCGCTATAGTGTAGCTAGGGGAATAATATGGGGTACCTAGGGAGGTACCCAAGGGGAATAATAATAGATATGTATGGAGGCTACTTTCAACAAATAATGCCTAGTGTGAACATAATAAATGTAAGAGGGCTTACTAGAAGGTTCCACTTCTAGAAGGTTCCACTTCTAGAAGGTTCCTCTTCTAGAATGTTCTTAGGTGGTTGGTAGCACTATATAAAGGGGTGTAAACAATGTAATGGACATGTTGATAAATACTGTATTTGGAGCATATCTCATTAGGAGGTTTCCCCCTCGAAGAGGCAAGTGATCAAGAATGGATCCCTTCCTTAAAAGGATCAATTGTATGGTGTTTCCCTACCTTAAAAGTTTGATATAATAAAGTGAGATTACTTCTATATCTTGTGTGATGATTTTGTATT
The DNA here is from genome assembly GCA_010110895.2 of Picea sitchensis. Classification (NCBI taxonomy): domain Eukaryota; kingdom Viridiplantae; phylum Streptophyta; class Pinopsida; order Pinales; family Pinaceae; genus Picea; species Picea sitchensis. Next base: position 66,896 of record SNQJ01S0033701.1, read on the forward strand.
CAGATCTTTGGTACTTAACACCGGTGACAACAATATTATGAATGTGAATACCCACACTACCTCTCCCTCGGCACCGACAACACTTCATTTACAAATAGAGGGTCGCTGAAAATTGATGTGGTGGGTGAAGGTCAATACATGACTCTAACTTTCTCATGTCATGAGGGACTTGCACATATTTTTCCTAAATGTGAATGCATATCTTTTAAATTTTTATGTGTATATATAATTACATCATTTTGATCGTGGTAGATTTTTAGTGATCTATATGGCTAATATATACACCATAGGCCAATGAATCATTATGTGTAATTTATTTACACATTAAAGTATTTTGGGTATGTACCAAGCCTAGCTTAATGTACAAAACATTCAAACACTACGTGTTCATTGTGACAAAGTTTTGGCATTGTCGATGTGCAGTTACACCCACTCCATTATCATTTTGTGCATCACCACTCCATTATCATTCTATACATCACCTCAATAGTAGTGAAATCCTTATCAACGAGATTTTACAATTAAGAGGATTGACAAGATGAAGTTTTGGCACACCCACTCCATTATCATTCTATACATCACCTCACTAGTAACGAAGGCTTATCAACAAGATTTTACAGTTAAGAGGATTGACAAGCCCAACTATTTTAGTGATCAAAATATATCAAGTCAGTAGTATTGGTGATTAATTTGATAAATCTTAACGGATATGTTTCTTAAATTAAAGAGATCAGTTATCCTTATCCTTATCTTTTATAATTTAAGATTATTCTTCACAATTATTTCATTTAATCATGGATGATTTTAAAGATGGAGATTTATTTTAAAATGTAGAAACCTTAGCGAATCTTGCAATCCTTTATATGCTAACTATAAAATGTTTGGTGATATTTTTGTAAAAATATTCAAATTTTTGAGGATTTTATATAGTTTGTATAAAATGTTGACGATTTTTAAGGTAAGTCAATTTTATCCTATAGAATTTGGGTGAATCATTTTTAGAATAGAGAATATTTTTTTGGGAAAAACCATGGAAAAATAGCCCATGAGCGAAATTTAGCCCCTAAAATCATCCCTACATTTAATGTGTTTGATCATATTTAATTATGTAGAAACATATGTGTAGATCACTTTTATAATTTAAGATTATTCTTCACAATTATTTCATTTAATGTGTTTGATCATATTTAATTATGTAGAAACATATATGTAGGTAAATATATTAATAAATAGTAAAATTCTAAACAAACAAGTAAAAAAAAATGACCAATCAATGTCTCTAACAATTTCACCATTTCTTAACCAAGGTCGTCAAGGTTGGTTGAAAAAACATTTTTTTATGGTCATAGAGATGAAATAGAGGTTGAACATTGTTGATCTAGAGGGCTTCATACCTTGTTAAAATCAATGTTGGCCTCATAAATTCGGTGAAGAAATAGGAAACTAGGACAAGATGGCTCTCATGCAAGCCCATAACTACTTTGGCAAAAAAAAAGGATTTTAGGTTGCATAATATCTTTGGAAAAAAAATGTATTTTCAAGGTTGGTTGAAAAAACATTTTTTTATGGTCATAGAGATGAAATAGAGGTTGAACATTGTTGATCTAGAGGGCTTCATACCTTGTTAAAATCAATGTTGGCCTCATAAATTCAATGAAGAAATAGGGAAACTAGGACAAGATGGTTCTCATGCAAGCCCATATAACTACTTTGGTAAAAAAAAGGATTTAGCTAACAATATCTTGGAAAAATGGGTATTTTTCGGAATGTTTGATACCATGACACCACGAACTGGAAGGGAATAGTCCACCAAGGTCAGTCTAAATAACCCAAGATGTTTGGAATAACCCACATTGACGGGTTTAATCCACTCAAGAATGAGCAAGGATCTAATCTGAACTACTAAAATAAAATAACCAGCTATGCATTAATGAAGACTACTATGACAATACCCAATACCTCACTTTAGCATGCAACATATACAAATAAACAGGTACAAGATTTACAAGAAACCTTTTAAACTAAGGTTGTACAAGAGAACTGAATCTCGTGAAAAATTAAATAGATCTAAAACATACTACTAATATATTTTTAACCTTGAAACTAAAAAAAAGAAAATAAATTAATGTAAATAATAATGTTTTAGCTTAAATAAACATTATTTTTTTTTGTAAATAAAAAGAAGGTCCTTGTATTAATATCAATTGTTATCTATACATTGCCAAGTGTTAGCCACTTGTTCTGCCACAGAAGGGAAACCATAACAGGTGGTCGCCATTAGAGACTCAAAGTTTGATACATCATCGTATGAGCTAAAACTGTTTGAAAAAAACTAACTGAACAAAATTGTATGGCCCAACTGTATGAACAAAACTGTATGGACAATATGGAAATGGTCACTATGACCATCTGGTCTGCAATTGGAGCAATAAAAAAACATAATCCTGCAATGAGAGCAAACAAAGAATAGAAACCTGGAGGCTTTACTCCATAGGCAAGCTCCGGCAGCCATGGATGTTGTAGACAGGGGTGTACTTCTGGCCACATGTTAGGCATCGACTCCGCGCCGAAGCATCCGCTAGTGCATCGAACAAAATGTCTAGTCTTTGACCGAGGATGCAATGTGAGTGCAACTGATCATCTTGTTTTGGCCGAATTTCAAGGATAAGTTGGAGGTGCTCCTCCATGAGACGATTTGCACAGAGTTGAGGCCACTCCTCTTCCTTCTCCTCGCTAGCGACCACCGTGTTCTCTTCCACCTGCCAGCTTAGGGGTATTTCCTCCTCCACCATGTAGTTGTCATAGCCATACACCGAGTCCTTTGGATTGATTTTCATATAGGCTAGAAGACTAGTGAGAAAAGAAATGTGATCACTCGATAATGGCGTTGTAATAAAATATCACTATATTTAAGGTATGTTGTAATAGAATATCACTATATTTAGAATTATAAATGTTGAAAGCAAATAAGTTATTACTAGAGTTTTTAAGATTTTAATAAAATTTAGTGTAATAAATTATATTAGGTTTAGAAATAAATTAAATATTTAATTTTTTAGAATAAATATTTCAATAAACATTTTAAAATATACCAAAGTTCATACTAATTAAATAATTATATATATTTTTATTTATTGTTTATTAATAAATTAAATTTATAAAATTTAATGATTATAATAAAATCATTTTAATTTAGTTCTCATTTATATCATTATTCATATTATCTTTTTTATATTTTCATTAATTATTATATAATTCAACACAAAATAAAAATAAAATGACCATCATTTTTATGTTGAAAATTACATAAGTTATCATTATTTTAAAATAATAATATTTCTTTTAGATTTATAATCAATAATATTATTTACCATGAGGATGATTTACAAAAATATATACTAGTCCATGATGATGATGATTTACAAGAAGAGCTCATCATGACACTTAGCTCATAACAAATAAAAATTGTTTACTATATAACCAATATTATACATTATAGTCATAAAATTTAATAATTTATTATTAAAAAAAAATAATCTTATACTTTTTGATAGTTAATTTTTTAATCATTAAATATTGTTTAATAATTCATCTCTTAATTAAAAAAAATCTAATAATAATTTTAAAAATGCGATGATAATAATGATGATGATGATGATGATGATGATGATGATGATGATGATGATGATGATGATGATGATGATGATGATGATGATGATGATGATGATGATGATGATGATGATGATGATGATTTCTTTAAAATTGTATTTCTATGTTTAAAAAGCAATGAGAGAAGCATTCCAAGATCACTATAGCTTTGATGACTTAGGAGGTTAGGAAGGTCTATATTGTGGCAAATATGATCTGATACGGGTATATGCGGGGAAATCTAAGATGAAGTGTGTTTCATCTTCTACTTGCTTAGTGTCACATAGATGACATATTCTTTCATCCCACATTGTTTTGGGTGTTGTCCAACACCTAGTTTCACTATGTATCTTGTGAGAGTTTGTTCTTATTTTAGCAATGTTGATTTTATTTTTTTCACTTCTCAAAATTGAGAGGTAATTTTGATCATCTAAATTAAGGTCACCTCCTTGTAGTATCTTAATTTCCTTTTATCCAATAATTATTTATCACATCACATATTCTTCTTAAATTTATAAGTGATAATATTTGTAATATTATTGATATTGTGCATCATGGCTTCTTCTTGTATTCTCCAATGATTTAGCCAAGATTTGACATCTTTATGCCATCCCTGCTTGAGCCACTGGTGGTTTTGGCTAGAATTTGAAGTAATTTACGGGAGCCTATTGTCATCCATGGTGTTTATCTTGTTCTTTTACATTAGGTATCTAATAATAGCAATGCTCTCAATGGGGGAAAGACTTTCTTCTATTAAGATGATAGTATAGGGTGTATTGCCATTAATTTTGAGATTATAAGTTATACAATTATTTGGGATCTATTTTATCTTTCTCCAGGATTATCTAGATAAACTGCAACCCCAAACTTCACATGATCCACATAAGATAATTTCAGTGACAATAGTGTGAAAACAGAGTTTTTTTTTTTTTTCAAAGCCAAAGGTCTGTTGAATTACAATTTTTTTCGAGCCCATAATAAGCTTTCCACCCTCCATTTATCCTTTTTTCAACACTATAGTTCCAATTGAGCTTGTGGTGGATATCAATTCCAAGATATTTCTATGAAGGCACTTCCTCCAAGCTACTGTTGTCATAAACAAAAAGTATCGTAGGTGATCCTTTTGGATTTAATCATCATAACCTTTGTTTTGTCAGTGTTCATAGTCATGCCCATGTTAGAGAAGAATTCCTTGAGGATTTTTAGTTGCTTACCTAGGTCATAGGAACTATTTTCCATAAGAGCAATATCATCAACATAAAGAAGGAGGATAATGACTATACTAGCGAGAGTCGGGCCAACATAACCCGCATCCTCCAAAAAATATTCTAACTTATCAATATAAATGTTGAAAAGGGTAGGAGATTGGGGACAACCTTGCTTGACTCCTATATTACAGTCAATTTCTTCCAAACAAACCTCAGTGTTCCTAAACTTGACAATAAATTTCTCATATAGCCTTCCTGCAACAACTCTTAACTCGAAAGGGACTTTAAGGTCTTCTAACATACTCCAAAGGTTACTCCTGGGAACAATGTCAAAAGATTTTCTAAAATCAACGAAACGAAAAAGGAGATCAGTTTTATCAATGCAACACTCCTCTATAATGATCCTAAATGTAACAAGGTGGTCCACAGTGGAATGGTGGCCTCTAGCTTTTTTTCCATGGATTTCTAACCATGTATCGATATTTTTTTCCAAAATACTTCTGTATAGCTTAGTTAAAATGGGGCTAATTATAATGGTATTATAATTAGAGGGATTGTTTTTATCCTCACTTTTACAATAGATTCCATAACCAAAGGTAAGATTCAAAGATATCTAAATTCCACCTTACTGGCGTTGATTCCCAAGGAAAATTCCCCTCGGACTTTCGGGTATTTTAGACCCATTACACTTTGTAATCTATGTTATAAGTTGATTTCCAAGGTGATTGATAATAGACTCAAACCTATCGTCTCGAGGGCATTGTCAGCTAAACAATTGGGTTTCTTCAAGGGCAGACAGATCTTGGACTCCATTGGGACGGCGCGAGAATGTTTACACAGCATCAAATCAAAAAAACAAAAAGATCTTTTATTAAAATTGGATTTGAAAAAAGTATACAACTGTGTAAATTAGGATATTATTTGTTTAATTCTTGTACAAACAGGATTCAGTAATACTTCTATAATTTGGATCATGAGTTGTGTTGTTAGTGCACCATTTGCGGTGTTGATAAATGGTGAGACCTCTCCATTTTTCAACAGTGAACGTGAACTTTGGAAAGGGTGCCCGCTCTTGCCCTTATTGCTTATCCTTATTGTGGAAAGCCTTAGTATTTTATTTAAGAAAGGACAAGAGGTGGGGAATCTGACTGGGGTCAAGGTCTCCAGAGTCATAAAAATATTACATCTTATTTTTGTTGATGATGTGCTTATCATGAAGAAGGCAACAATTGAAGAATGGTTGTTGATTAAAACCACTTTCAAACAATTATGTTGTGCCTCGAGATTAAAATTCAATCATAACAAATCTATGTTCCATCATGCGGGATTACAAGATGCAGATTTGGCGAGATTTAAGGATATTTTTCCTTATATGGAGTTGGAAGTGGACTTTAGGTACTTGGGGTACTTCATAAAAGCTGAAAAAACCTCCTTTGAAGACTATAGATGGCTTATCATTAAGTTTGAACAAAGGATAAAGCATGGGTGTAATCGTTGGCTAACACTAGGAGTTCGTTGCACTTTAGCAAAGGTGGTATTGGAAACACAATCGGTATTTTGGATGGCCCTTGCGGTGGTCCATGTTGTTTTCCTCACAAAGATCCATAAATTGATCCTTGATTTTATTTGGACTAGTAGTCGTAAAGAACATGGTATTCATCTTTGCAGCTAGGAGATACTTGCAAACCTGAAACACTTAGGAGGATGGGGACTCAGGAACCTCTCCATTTTCAACTGTGCCTTAGCAACTAACTCACTTTGGCATGTCCTAATGAAAGAAGGGATCTAGCATCGGGTGATTAAAGAAAAATATCTCCCACACACCTCAGTGGATACTTGGCTTAGAACAACTTTGGCTTTACAACCATCGGCCTCACACATTTGGAAAAAAATTGATGAAATCGTTGCCCCTCATCACACACTGGCTGAGTTGGAAGCCCGGAAATGGCTATTCTGTATTAATCGGTTTGGATAAGATTATGGGCATTGGTAACATTTCATTACTCTCTCAAGATCTCCTGTTGGATTTAAAGAATTTAAATATTCGCTACCTGTACCAAGCAAAGGAACAGTCATCCTGGGGATTTATTACTGATTAATGGAGAACCGACGAGGATTTGGGACTCACAAGTCTTTTCACTACTAAATGGCATACTTTTGTAAAGGCACTTATTGATTCAGGTGTCCAATTGCAGTCTGTAGAAGATACCTTAATTTGGACTGGTGGGGACCAGTCGGGCTTACTATCAGTTTAAAATGTTTATAATGCGACGAAAAATAAATTATGGCCACATTAGATTGCATTATGGCGAAGACAAATGTGGACTTGGGACTTAGCATATAAGATCAAACTGTTCGCCTGGTTGGCTTGTGAACAAAAAATACTTACGTGGGATTCGTTACGGAAAAGAGGTTGGGTAGGTCCGAGCATTTTCTCTCTCTGCTACAGGGTTGAGGAGACAAATATACACTTATTTACAAACTGCCCTTTTACCCTACATCTGTGGAAAATTTTGCATATTGTTTTTAGACTTTCTACTACTTGGGGAGGTTTTTCATTAATGAACTACTTTGCAAATTGGTTGAAGCCAGAAAAAGTATACACTACTTTACCATCAACAGCTTGTTGGTACATATGGATGGAAATAAATAGGTGTATATTTGATAGTTGTTCCCCTTCTGTACAGGGTGTTAGCATCCAAATCAGAGGAATGGTGAATTTTACCAGCAGACAGTCTTTACAAAAAAGAATGCACAACAGGATCAAGAAGACTCCAGACATTACTTTGGAATCTAGTTGTTGATTTGATGGAGCTATGCAGAAAAATGGTATTCATAGTGGGGCAGGGGGCATCATAAAGACCTCAGGAAATACAATTTATAGGTGGACCTTTAACTATGGTATGGGCACAAGCACCAGGGTGGAACTTCTTGGGGTATGGGCCTCCTTATCCTTAGCACATCGGTTGGATATTGATCACCTTCATGTTCTGGGGGATTCAAATATTGTGATAGATTGGTTAAATTACAACAACAATTTACAAGTAACTTCTCTTTTGGGCTGGATGACTAAGATCAAGGATCTCATTCCTTTATTCATCAATATTAAGTTTGATCATATCTACAAGGAAGAGAATATGGAAGCGGAAGTGTTGTTTAAACGCGCCTTACTGGTTCCGAAAGGAAGGATCTACTACAACAAATGGTAGGATGGCCACGAGGCCCCCCCACTAACATTGTGACTCTATCTATCATCTGCATAGTATATCTAGGTCAACATCGCAATAGTTCGATATGTTGGATTTTCCTTTTTGTGTTGTCCATTTTGTCTCCATGGACTCCCTATTTTGTAATATGTTTTGGTAATTCTGTTGAGGATGGCAATATGCTATTAGCATCTTTTTAATACTACATGGTAGTTCTTGTTTTCTTTGTTTACTATTTCTAGACAAGGAGAAGACTAGGTGGAATTAGTCATAATTTCTAGAAGAAGGTTGTAATAGCAAGCATTGTATATGTTTTATGAGAACAACATATTTAAATATATTGAGAAAATTTTTGCTAGAAAAAAAGGTACAATGAGGCTTTGAATCCAAAGTTTTGAGAAGCTTTGCTAAATACATTTTCCACTTACAATTTATTAATAAATTAAAATTAAAATTTACAAACTTCATTAATATTGTATAAAAACTTATATGTAAGTCCATCATTTTTCCATCCCTATCTCTTTTAATATCTCCAATCATATATCATATATGGTCTTGTTGTAATTACAAAATCTATTTTTATATTTCCATTCCTTTTGAGTTTTTATCTAACTATAAATCACTATTTAAATCATCTCCATAATCATATTTAGTATTTATGTATTTTAATATCTCCACTCATATTGGTCTTTATCCATTAAAAAATATATTTTCAGTCCCTGCCTTTAGGCTAGGGATTATAGTAGACAGTTTTTTTTCTATGCATTAGTTCCCACACTTAATCCAAGACACTTTTTAGCTAACCATCCTAAGTTATGGACTTAAAACAATTTAAGTCTTCCAATTAAAAACTTACATACTTTATATCCTCCAATACAAAACATTTACCTCTTATTTGGCCTCATACCGAGGCAAGGGACAATTTTAATGGGAATTTTGGTTTCAAGAGTTACGCAAATAGAAGAGATATCCTATTACATCGCTTGAGGTAGAATAATGCTAGCTTAAGAGCTAGCATTAATTCATAAAAATTTAATGCTTATGTCCTATGTTTATCGTATGGTAAGTTTCATTATCTTATGTTTGTTTTCGTGTCCAATTTTGTTGTAGTTGTGTTGTCCAGTTGCATGCAAGATCTCTCATGCTATTAAAGCATGAGGATGAACAACAAAGGAAAAAAATTCTTCTACATGTCCTTTCCTTTTATCCCTGTTGTTGTTCTTCATTCTTGTAGATGCATGATAGAGGCATCCTTTCGTCATTTCCTTACTGAATATGGAGGATGAGGCAGTCCTTTCCTTTGATCCCTATTCATGTTCTTCAATCTTGTAGATGTTGTTCTTTAGTCTTATAGATGCATGTTAGAGGCATCCTTTCGTCATTTCCTTACTGTTTAGTCTTGTAGATGCATGTTAGAGGCATCCTTTGGTCATTTCCTTACTAAAGAGACAGAGGATGAGGCATAGAGTTGCATCCATCCATCAATTTGTGTTTTGTTGCTTTGTTATGGTCTTGTATCTACCTGCAAAAGTTTTTATAGAAATTGGGAAGCAGGAAATATTAGGACCGTTATGAAAGACCTACTAGCAAACAATTGCACCCTAAGTACTCACAAACATTTGTGATTACTTAAATTTAAACTACCTGCAAATCTTTATCCTCTACATTATTTCTTCATCCCTGTCCCATTCGGTTAACTAGTGTTTGTCTAAGATGAAATTTCAAATTTTATTATGTTTTAATGACTAATTATTGTTTTGTCTACAGTTGCATTTGTGTGAAGAACTAGATATGTAATTCTTCATGTAAATATTGTTGTGGATGCAAATTCATGCATTCATAAACACATTTATTGAGTACAATTCTCTTACTTATTTTCCTTGATAATTTTAGGCAGCAACGAATTTCACTGCCTGGGAGCTTCATTAATTTAAATATGTGAAATTGTCAATGGTCAACAAATTCCAATTCGAGCAATGGTAGCAGTCCCAGAGGGCATGCATATTAGAGCCACCTCTACTTCATGGAATGACCAACTCCCAAGGTTTTTGATACATGTACAAAAGAGATGCTATGTAGCCTTGTTGTTATTCCAGCCTTGGCTCCTTGTGGCTCCATGCTCGGGCCTTTTCCCAACAGAGAAGAGGGATCTGATCAACAAGTCCCTAATCAAGAATTTTGGGTATCCTCGTAGATTTGGATGTGTCACTTTTTCTATATTGTTTATTGACATGTATTATTAATCTTAAAGGTTAAAGTTTGTTAATAATGTTAATGAGAATAAATGTCTATAATTGCATTTTGATATTTTAAGTCTTAATTTTTTTAACTTGCGCTTCTTTTCAACGTGATTATTTCATTTTTCTTTGCATTCAAGCGACTGCCCCCCTTTAAACAAACATTATAATTAGAATAAAACTAGCTAACAAAATATGCCTTGTGCATCCCTCAACACTCGGTGTGTCGTCCTAAAAATGTATATTGTGTGATCTCGTTGTTTTTTATCAAATATGGTTGTAGATATCATATTCACTAATTATAACTGTCTAGCACTATAAAATTACCAATTGATTTAAATATATGCAGTGATTTTAGGAAACAAGTACGCTAACTTATGACTCATGAGCAAACTAAGAGAACTTGCAAATTGATTTCATTAAGATATATTATGATATGGAGTGAGCTAAACTTCGGCTATAACGCCTCCCTCCCTGGAGTCTTTAGCTAGAGAATGCGATGACTTTTTCGTTATTAAATTTAGGGAAATTTGAAGCTGTGATATATTTAAATCCTAAGATAAGAAAAAAAAATTATTCAATTTTTGCAAGGGATTTCATGGTTAAGCACATTAGTTAACTGGGGATGGGTACGATATGGTACCTTAGATGGGCTCTTCTTATACAGATACTCTTCTGCTATTTTAGTGCCCAGTTTAAAGGAGGACAACCTATTTTGTTGTTCGTCTCATCATAGTTGAATTCATTGTCTCCCCACGTTTGAACTCTATGTTTAACCTGAAGAAGCAATATCAACAAGGCAATTTCAATGCACCAATTGGTATAATAGGGAGCCGCTCTTAGTTTCCTCTCGCATTGATATTAATCCAAGATCTGTGATATGCAGTTAAGAGATTTGAGAGTTTGTTATTCAACTGCAGATTATGATCAGGGAAGTTTACAAGAACATGAATCATAAGGCCTTAAACTCATATGCCCACAAATCTAAACTGCTTTGAAACAGAAAACTTGCCACATTGTTGTTACAACCCTTTGCCCACGGCGATGGAGGAGACTTATTGCCTTCATCAAATTATGTTCATGTCAGCCATGTGTAATTTGCATTGAGCGTTCTTTTTGTTTATTAAATGCATGTTTATTTGTTGTGCCTCCACGTCTAGGCACCAACTCCCAACGTTTAATTCCATTTATTCACTATCTTTAAGGTGGTCAGAACTTGCAGTGACATGTCAACTAAAAATTAGATATAAAGTAAAACTAAAAATTAGATATAAAGTAAAATAAAAATAAAGCCCATTTTCTTACCATCCAGGGAAAAAAATTGAAGGAAGACAATGGTCACAATTTTTTTACTACGCTCTGTTAAATTAATGGTTATCACAAATTCTGGTTGAGAATTCTGACCTGCATAATTATCTACAAATTAAATAAATTTAACAGTTTGGGTGGGTCTAATGGTTAAGAACACATGTTTCCTCCTAAGAGGTCACAAGTTCAAATCCAGAGTGGGATAGGTTATGTATACCTCCGTAGACTTTACCACTCAAATCTCTAGGGAGAAGGAGTCGCATACACCAATTTGGTGTCTATCTTGATTGTGACCTTAAAAATAGATTATTATTATTATTATTATTTAAGTTAATGTATAAATTAAGACCTAAAGAAGTGGCAAGATAACATACACTTACAATTCATTAATAGAACAGGTCAATACATTACTCTAACTTTGTGAATGCATATCTTTTAAATTTGTATGTGTATATATGATTACATCATTTTGATTGTGGTAGATTTTTAGTGATCTATATGGCTAATATACACACCATAGGACAATGAATCATTATGTGTGATTTATTAACGCATTAAAGTATTTTAGGTATGTACCAAGCAAGCTTAATGTACAAAACATTCAAACACTACATGTTCATTGTGACAAAGTTTTGGCATTGTCGATGTGCATTTACACCCACTCCATTATCATTCTATACATCAACTCACTAGTAGCGAAGGCTTATCAACAAGATTTCACAATTAAGAGGATTGACAAGCCCAACTATTTTAGTGATCAAAATATAGTAAGTCAATAGTATTGGTGATTAATTTGATAAATCTTAACAGATCTATTTCTTAAATTAAAGAGATTAATTATCTTTATCTTTTATAATTTAAGATTATTCTTCACAATTCTTTCATTTCATTTAATGTGTTTGATCATATTTAATTATGTAGAAACATATAAGTGTAGGTCACTTTATTAATAATCAAATAAGCTAAAAAAAAATGACCAATCAATGTTTCTAAAAATTTCACCATTCCTTAGAATTAATGTGTCTAAAAAATTTCACCACAAGTTAAAAAAAAATGACTAATCAATGTGTCTTCAAGGTTGGTCGAAAAAAACATCTTAGAATCTCGGAGTAGTCGATGATGGTCATCATTACGACATTTGGCAAGCACGATATAACATGATTTCAACATGTGACATGTAAATCCAAAGTATATATATTTATCTTACTTAAAAAACAAGAGTTGTATAGCAGATCGAGTATCTCATCGAGTATCCTCTGTTTGCAATAAGGGGTTCAAGCTCTTCACCAATCATAATTTTAAAAAATGATTAAAAAAAAAATCAATATAACAATATTATACTTTGGAAAATTGTTTAAATTTATAGTCAAACTTAGTCAATAAAATTAATGTGAAATCAATAACAAACTCATTGCTATAGTCCTACTTTAAAAGGACTAATAATAATATACTAAAAACTATTATGCTAATTTAAAATTCCTTCTGTAATAATATATACACTTAAATTATTATATAGAAAAATATCAAATAAATTTACACTTATATTAAAATACTATAAATATAATAAAATATTATTATCTCCCTCTTTATTATAAAACCTTTGCAGCAATATATAACATTCAATTTTCTTTGATTTTTATATTGACTTAAATATTTTTAGCCAAATCTAAAATTGACCTTAAGAAATAAAAAAAAAAAGTATTTTCGAATATAAAAAAATCATCTTGTGTAGCCAATGACAAGTCCACCAATTAGTCTGTGAGTCAGGAGTTGCCAGTGATGGTTTATCAAACCGATCCATCGTCAAGATAGCTTATTAAATATTTCTATATCTAGATGGAACATATAATGCCAATTTATTTGATTTAAAAGATGAGTTATATTGATTGTGTAATTAATGTAAATTCTTGAACCATGTGAAGGTCACAATAATACCTCAAACTTTTCAACCAATGACAGTTTAAAAAAATAAGTTATTTTATAAATTAAAAAATAAAAAATTGTATTTTTAATGTAAAATATTAAATTTTCTATGGAAATTTTTTAAGTCAATAAAAATTAATGTCAAATCAATAGTAAACTCATTACTATAATCGTGTTTTGACAAATTAAAATCATATTAATTAGAAATTATATTGTAATAGAATATCGCAATATTTAAGGTATGTTGTAATATAATACCACTATATTAATATTTAGAATTATAAATGTTGAAAGCAAATATGTTATTATTAGAGTTTTTAAGATCTTAATAAAATTTATTGTAATAAATTATATTAGGTTTAAAAATAAATTAAATATTTTATTTTTTAAGATAAATATTTCAATAAAC
>SNQJ01S0033701.1:81051-91445 GCA_010110895.2 Picea sitchensis
ATCATTATTCATATTAACTTTTTTATATAATTATTAATTATTATATAATTCAACACAAAAAAAAATACCATCATTTTTATGTTGAAAATTACATAAGTTATCATTATTTTAAAATAATAATATTTGTTTTAGTTTTATAATCAATAATATTATTTATTAGGAAGACGATTTACAAGAATATACTTTTTAACAGTTAATATTATACACTACATTCATACAATTTAATAATTTATTATAAAAATAATTAATCTTTTACTCATAATTGTTTGATAGCTAATTTTTTAATCATTAAATATTGTTTAATAATTTATTTCTTAATTAAAAAAATCTAATAATAATTTCACGGTATATTCGATGACGACAACGACAACGAGTATAGCATTCCAAGATCACTATAGCTTTGATGACTTAGGAAGTTAGGAAGGTCTATATTGTGGCAAATATGATATAATACGAGTATATGCAGGGAAATCTAAGAGCAAGTGTTTTTCATCTTCTACTTGCTTNACGACAACGAGTATAGCATTCCAAGATCACTATAGCTTTGATGACTTAGGAAGTTAGGAAGGTCTATATTGTGGCAAATATGATATAATACGAGTATATGCAGGGAAATCTAAGAGCAAGTGTTTTTCATCTTCTACTTGCTTAGTGTCACACAGATGACAGATTCTTTCATCCCACAATGTTTTGGGAGTTGTCCAACACCCACTTTCACTATGTAGCTCGTGAGAGTTTGTTCTTATTTTAGCAATGTTGATTTTCTTCTTTGCACTTCTCAAAACTTAGAGGTAATTTTGATCTTCTAAATTAGGGTCACCTCCTTGTAGTATCTTAATTTCCTTTTATCCACTAATTATTTATCACATCATATATTATCCTTAAATTTAGAAGTGATAACATTTGAAATATTATCGATATTGTGCATGATGGCTTCTTCTTGTGTTCCCCAATGATTTAGCCAATATTTGACATCTTTATGCCATACCTGCTTGAGCCAATGGTGGTTTTGGATAGAATTTGAAGTAATTTCGAGGAGCCTATTGCCATCCATGTTGTTTATCTTGTTCTTGTACATTAGGTATCTAAACATAGCAATCCTCTCAATTGGGGAAAGACTTTCTTCTATTAGGATGATAGGATAGGGTGTATTGCCATTAATTTTGAGATTATAAGTTATACAATTATTTTGGATCTATTCTATATTTCTCTGGGATTCTCTAGATAAACTGCGACCCCAAACTTCACATGATCCATATAAGATAACTTTAGTGACGATAGTGTGAAAAAAGAGTTTTTTTTTTTTTTTTTTGAAGGAAAAGATATGTTGAATTACAATTGTTTTCGAGCCCATAATAAGCTTCCACTCTCAATTTATCATTTTTTCAACACTATAGTTCATGTTAGAGAAGAATTCCTTGAGAATTATTAGTTTCTTACCTAGGTCATAGGGACTCTTCGCCATAAGAAAAATATCATCAACATAAAGAAAGAGGATAATGACTATACTAGCGAGAGTTGGGCCAACACAACCTACATCCTCCAAATAATATTCTAACTTACCAATATAAATGTCGAAAAGGGTAGGACATTGGGGACAACCTTGCTTGACTCCTATATTACAGTTAATTTCTTCTAAACAACCATCAGTGTTCCTAAACTTGGGAATAACTTTCTCATATAGTCTTCCTACAACAACTCTTAACTCGAAAGGGACTTTAAGGTCTTCTAACATATTCCAAAGGTTACTCCTAGGAACAATGTCAAAAGCTTTTCTAAAATCAACGAAACAACAAAGGAGATCAGTTTTATCAATACAACACTTCTCTATAATGATTTTAAATGCAGGGATGATTTTAAGGATAGAAATTTATTTTAAAATGTAGAAACCTTGGCAAATCTTACTAATCCTTAATATGCCAACTATAAATGTTTGGCGAATTCTTTGTAAAAATATTCAAATTTCTAAGGATTTTATATAGTTTATATAAAAAAAATTGTGATTTTTAAGGTAAAATAGTTTTGTCCTTTAGAATTTGGGCGAATCATTTTTAGAATAGCGAATCTCTTTTGGGAGAAACCCATGGAAAATTAGCCCATGAGTGAAATTTAACCCCTAAAATCATCTTTGCCTAAATATAACAAGGTGATCCACAGTGGAATAGTGGCCTCTAGCTTTTTTTCCATGGATTTCTAACTATGGACCAATCTTTTTTTCCAAAATACTTCTATATAACTTAATTAAAATGAAGCTAATTATAATAATCTTATAATTAGAAGATTGTTTTTATCCTCACTTTTAAAAATAGTTACATTGAAACTTTAAATCTAAAATTTGAAAAAACCTTACTAAATACATTTTTCACTTACAATTTATTAATAAATTAAAATTTAATTTTAAGAACTTCATTAATATTGTGTATAAACACTTATAAGTAAGTCCTTTTTTTTCCATCCCTATCTCTTTTAATATCGCTATTCATATCTTGTCTTTATATAATTACAAAATCTATTTGTATACTTCCATTCATATTTAGTTTTTATCTAACTATAAATCACTATTTAAATCATGTCCATAATCATATTTAGTCTTTATGTATTTTAATATCTCCACTCATATTGGTCTTTATCCATTAAAAAAATCTCTTTTTATATTTCCATTCAGATTTAGTTTTTATCTAATTATAAATCATTATTTAAATAATCTCCATAAATCGTATTTAGTTTTTTTATCTATTAATTATTAAAAAATCTCTTTTTATATTTCCATATCTAGTTTTTATCTAATTATAAATCATCATTATTTAAATAATCTCCATAAATCGTATTTAGTTTTTGTGTCTATTAATTATTGTTTAATTAAATATAGTAATCTAGTTTTTATCTAATTATAAATCATTATTTAAATACTCTCCATAAATCGTATTTAGTTTTTGTGTCTATTAATTATTGTTTGATTAAATATAGTAATATGATGTCAAAAACTATTTAATTTCTTAATATAAAATATTTGTTTTTTAATTATAGTTTTTTTATTTTTATTTATAGTTAATAACTATTATTATTATTTTGTAAACAATATTTATAATATTGTTTATTATTTCGTAAGTTTATTTCATAAAATTTAATAAAAAAAATATTAAAAAAAAATATTTAATTTATTAATTAATTAATTACAAATATTCATCCAATAATAATTTTTATTTTTTATTTATAAATTTGATTTATAAATTTTGACAATCTGTGTTTCCTCCTAAAAGGTCACAAGGTCAAATCCAGAGGGGGATAGGGCATGTATACCTCCGTAGACTTTACCAATCAAATTCCTCTGGGGATGGGGTCTCATATAGCAATTTGGTGTTTGGCTTGGTTGTGACCTTAAAAATAGATTATTATTATTATTATGATTATATAAGTTAATGTATAAATTGAGAACTAAATAAGTGGCAAGGATAACATGCACTTGCAATTCATTAATACGAGAGGTTGTCATGCTCTTCAACTTGCATGCTCTCTCCTTCATTAAGCATGACAAGATGGGATGGAGCAAAGCATGTGAGCTTATTATTTTGATCTAAATGAGTATTTAGAAATCTTGTTCATTTTATGGATGAGAAGTATGAGGATTTGTTTCAAGTCTATTGAGTTTAATCTTTTTAAATTGAATTATTATAACACTTTGGGAGGAATAATGGAAATAGATTCGAGATTTAGCATTAGAGGCTATCCATCTAATTGTTCTACCAAACTAGAATTTATTAGGTAGAGGATGACTGACTTATTTTTGTCTCTAAGGTACTCCACTAGAATCGATTCTAAAACACTAGTGGCAGAGGTAGGCCCAATTCATAGAGATCAAAGGAGGCAAGTCCATGCAAATACGATGAGATACTCCACTAGAATCGATTCTAAAATACTAGTGGCGGAGGTAGGCCCAATTCATAGAGATCAAAGGAGGCAATTCCATGCAAATACGATGAGAGACTTTTGTCTAAAATCCATCTTTTTAAACTCATTAGTGGAGAAGATGATCATCATCATGAGCAAAAAAATGAATTCTTGTTAAAATTTTCATCAATAGACATGAATGATCCTCGTGACCTTAAATAAACTTATGTGGATGCTTTGATTTCCATGGTTAGATTATTCATACAATTCATTTACTACTACAACAACAATGCAACAATAACAACAAGAGGATGAAGTAGCATGGTCCCTTGCATTTCTGAAATTTCCCACATGTGTGAGATATTTCAATGCAATGTTTCCCTATTTTCCAAAATATTTGTTGAGGTTTTCCATTCCCGATTGCCTTCTTCTACAAGAACCATGCCAAAGTTGCCAAAATATCTATCGATTGTTGAATCATGGGAAAAACCAATGCTTCCTCTCTCTTCACCTGCAAGGCAGGGCATTGTCCTTGATCGTTGGAAAACCTGCGGGGAGTTGAGATTAACAGGAACAGAGGCAGAAGACTGGGAGTGTTATTGCAGATCTCTTGTTAACCAAGGTGTTCAGTTGACAGACCGTGTAGACACCCTCATCTAGACGAGAGGTGATAAATCCAGGTTCCTCACTGCAAAAAATGCATATGAGGCTCTAGCTACTATACACTAGACTCGTAGCACAAGTTGGTGGTACCGATCTGTGTGGGTATGTTATCTAACGTCAAAAGTGAAACTTTTCACCTGGTTATTATTAGAAGGGAAAATACTCACTTGGGATAACATGCAACGAAGAATTCTCACGGAGACAATTCATTGTTAAATGCCCAAAACCGAGTTTTATGACAGCAACAAATATCCAGCATAAAAACAATTCTCATAAATGAAACATGAAGATTCTAGACATCTTTAAATGTAGAAATAAATTTATATCAGCAACACAACAACTCAGAAAATTAATGCACATAGATTTTTGGTAATACTTGACCCTAGAAAAACCCACAAGGGGAAAACTAGTGAGAGAGGGAATTTTTATTATTTCAGAGCTCAAAGAAAATTTATTTTACAGCAAAAATATTATCAACAAAACTTCACAAACTTATCTCAAGTTTGTCCCAAGTTTTTTCCTTGAAAACAATGCCAATCTCCTTGAAAAAAGTGCCTAGAAAAATCTGAACAGTACGACCCTCGTTTTTTGTGCCTTTAGTTGTACGAACGGTACATAAATCACTTTAGAAAATTGTGCCCAACAGTCACCTCGATTTTTTTACAAGGAAATATATTATGGCAACCTTGGAATGCATGCCAAACTCCTTGAAAACTTATTTGCTAGTCTCCCTCGATTTTTGTGCATAAAAAACAGTAGTACGACCTCTAGAAATCTATATTGTACATCCTTTGAAATCTGTTGTACTCTTGCCTTGATTTGAGTGCTAACTTTTTGCCTTGGAAATCGTGCCACCTTCAGAAAATGTCTTATCTGCTTCAGCTCGACCTTACTCTCTCCAACTCTCTCCAAATCACATCAAGAATGAATGGAGGGTGCCTCCCTAACCCTAGTCGACTCAATGAGGGAATGTGAGGGGTTTCATAATCCAACGGTTGAGATTGGATTAGATGAGTGGTTGAGATTGAGTGTCCATTCACTCACTCCCTTCACTTAAGTTGTAAAGTCACCTTTTAATTTATCTCTCATAAATTAAATGACAAGGGTTCGCATTAGGCACTTTCCCACCCCTAAGCGCCTAGGTCATGAGAAACACTTGCCTAGATACTTTTTAATTATTTTTAACACTCCCTCTTACCGAGGAAGGTGTTTCTCACCACTTCAAGCTTATCTCTGAAAAATACAAACTTTCATTTTCCTAAATCTTTTGTGAGTATGTCTGCAACCTGCTCATATGTAGATATATATTGTAGCTCACTGCTCCTCTATGAACATAATCCTGGATGAAGTGATATGGAATCTCAATGTGCTTATACTTGTTGTGAAAAACTGGATTCTTAGATTGTCACAGTAAATCATAGTGGGTCTCAACTGCAGACCAAATAATCCCACCAACAACTTGCGAAACCAAATGGCATCACAACTGGTGTAACACACCCACACCGGACATAAAAAAAAAATTGATTTTCTTAAAGGCCAGCAACTCCATTCATGGTCCCTAATTCAGAAGGTCAGGGAACCAGTCTGACCTCCTGGTCATGGATCGTTCTTAACTTTGTTGAGTTGGAGCAGCTCTTTGATTCCTTGCTGGAATCTCACAAAAAATCCACAAGTTTTTTCTATGAAATACTGCCTATGTGACTAAGCACTAAGTGTGAGCCTCTGCTCCACGCGACCACGGCTATGACCGCATGCTTATAAAAAGGCACATCGCATTTTCGAGTATCGAGACTTTGAGAATGAGCCACCTTGATTCTCCCGATAGCCAATTTCTGACAGGAGCTTAGCACTGGCTAGCTCCTCTCATATCTTCCTCCTCGTGACCACCACCTGTGACCATCGGCTTAACCTAACGACGCGTCGCATTTCGTGACTTCGGAACTTCCGATGCAAGGCACCCTAACTCCTCCAACTCCTGATCTCCGAAACCCCGTCGTCAAATCAATGGTCCACACGCTCCCGCGATCCAACGGTCAGATTCATTCCTTCTTGTATCAGGGCTTTGTGTTTCACGAAGTCGAAAGACTCCTCACCTCTAATCTTTCGATACTTGATTTCCCGATATCCGCTCGGTGGCAGATCAACGGTCTATACTCCCCCTTTCAATCAACGGTCGAGATCCTCCTTTCACAAATCGAAATTTCATGACTTGCGACCTTCCAGTCACAACTTTCTTCACATCCCCAACTTTCGAGACGCTGACATTTCAGGGCTCCCAAATCTGACGGTTCGCGCTCCTCTGGATCTAACGGTCCAGATCTCTTCGCAAATTCGCATATCAGGACTTTGCAAGTGAGCCAACCCTAACTCCCTAACTCTCGAATGTCGAAATGGATTTAACAACTGTTAGCTCCCTCCTTTGGCCTCTGTCCATGTGACCAATTACTATGACCCGGAGCATAACTCCAAGGCGGGTCAAGACTTCACATATCACGAGTTCTCATGACTTCCCTCTTTGACTCTTCTACCCTGCGAGTCAGCGAAATGTTGAGATCTCGCCACGTGTCCTCCTTAATGGAAAACCACGATCAAATCGGAACTTGTCTCATGTACCTTCCTCTGGATCCAACGATTGTTGGTCCGCATGCCAGATCCAATGGCTTGGATCTATTCTCCTCCTGCACTCGTTCCTCCTCTGCCTAGACGTGGATCTAACGGTCCAGACTCCTCTCTACAATCGATCAGACAGTTGTTGTTGCTCCTCCTCCTGAGCTTCTGTCAATGGAGGTTGACCTCAGCCCTTCTGGCACACTTTGCGCTTATCTCTTATGAGCTTGGTTCTTAGGGAATTTTGAATTCCCACATACTCTTGAAGAAATTTCCTTGCGTCAGATCAATGGTCTATGACCTTCCTTGATCCAATGGTTCAGATCACATCACAACTTCGGGTTTCAGAATTTTTAGTCGCACCAACGTGCGAATCTCCCGATGTGAAAATCTCGATCTCGCTAATACGACAGTCAAGGAGGGTCCTGATAGATCCTTAGATCTACAGCCCAGATCAATTCACGACATCGGACGTTGGATTTTTTTCCTCCCCTACAACGGATTCACTCAATTCGTCGAACTTGCAAAGACTGAGGGAGTCGAGGCGTTAATGCCTATGCTCCTTCTTCAAATCTAACGGTCGTGACAGACCTTAGAACCTCCCGAATGGATTTCATCCATTCACCTTCCGAATGAAGGGATATTCTCTTTCGATACTTAAAACTCGTTATCCTTCCTAAACTTCGTCAGTTATGAAGGACTTAAGATCTTTGCACTCTTTCTCCTGGACTTGACTCTTATAAGAGTCTTCCGTGCACCCCTTGCGCTCATTCATCAAGTCTAGGACTTAAGTGGGTCTCGATCTGTGCTTGCCTTGCAAGGAGCCTGTGCATACCTGCACTACCTCTCTTGAGCTTAACAGACTTCATCCTCCAAGGGACTCAAAATGATTAGGAAGGTTGACATGCGTACATGAAACTGTGTCCATGGTCGATGAACACACAGTTCGTGACTCTGGCTTATGCCACCACAGGACATAAGCATATACGAGTATAAAACATGTCATATCCATATAATTTCTTACTTGCTTAATTATACAACCAAGCAGAAAATAGAAGGGATACAGTATATCCATTAAGAAATCATGCACATTCCTGAAAACATGCACAGTATAACCAATTCATACGCAGATATAGCTAAATTACACAAGACAGGAGATCGCTTATCTATTACAGGTTGTCGCCAACCAACTGACTGCGGGTGTTCGTCCTTCCACCCGACCATAGGCTCAGAGGCATTCATTCTTAGCACTCTGGCCACCCCCAAGCCAATCCATTATATCACCAGGGAACTCTCACAGTTCTCAAGGATCTTTTCTCTATTCCAGCTTATGCTTGGGTTCTATTCTCTGTGAACTTTCAGGGATTTCTCTCTATTATGGCCTCGGTGAGGTTTATCATATGTTAACCCAGCATCAAGCTCGCGTCCTTCTATTCATTATCCCCTGGAGAGCTCTGCGCATCTCGCTTAAGAGCTTGCACTCTCATCTCCCTTTCTCCTCTCCAGTTGTCTGTGTGTATCTCTCTTACCTTCCTTCTTTTGGAAGGTTTCCCAACCTATCACATTCCTTCTGTTAGAAGGAAGCTCGGGTTTGCAGGTCTTTATGGTACTTCGGGCCGACATTCTGCAACTAGACCATGCTCCCATTCATGGGGTTGGTTGATAATTCAACCACTGGTCCTTTCTTCATTGACTGATTTCTTTCCTTGGGATCTAAAGGAGGTTTGTCATCCTCATCAAAGGAAATTTGAGGTTATTTGGTATAATGAACCCTCTTGTATAGTTTTCACATCCTTCCTCTAGTGATATCATGGCCAGTACTTTCAAGGCTTCACCCCCACAGTCAGTTATTGGCAACTCAAGCAATAATACATTTACATTTTCCACATGCTTTAGCATGGTAATTCCCATTTTATGATTAATTACAAATTGGGGGAAACAGGGTGTTACAATTCCCTCCCCTTTAAAGGAACATCGTCCTCGGTGTTCTTTCTCAAAAACACTTGTCATGCCTTTCTCATTCAGTTGTTTCAAAAGTATCAATCCTTCTTTCTCGATCAAGTTCTTTTTCAAACCCTTAATCTTGGTCACATGATTTCAATAATTCTTGGACAACAAGCGCGTTAATCATAGTCTTATGCGAAAACATTGCATAAAATTTCTAGGAAAATTTTCGCAATCTTAGCACAATCATTATCTGTGCAGTTTGCGGATTTGTATCCACATGGTTGTTTTTTTATCCAGGCTCATTGTTTTTCCTTGACATGCCCATTGGGTGCATGATCCCAATTCAATAGTTTACAAGAACTATCATGGTTTCATCTTCCTTGCGGTCACTCACCCTCCAAGCCCAGGCTCAGGCATCCCCTTCACTGCTATACAGTCCCTCGAGTGATCCATCTTGCCCTGCCAAGGTTTTCTTGCATAGGAAGAATTTCGGAGACTCTATCGAGTCTTACATTCAAGGCGTCCCTCCGGCTTGTCTTACCTCAACACAATGTATTTCAGGAAATCATGACTTATCACAGGGTTCTCATGGCTCAGCAGTAGCCATTTTTCATCATCTTCAGCTTTGACATCCTTCATCTGTCCTTTCTGGACAGATCTTTTCTTCTCACCTGTATCACAGGTATACAAAATTCATGAGACGTCATTATAAATTCTAACTTTCAGAATTTTATTGCAAATCTGTCACCCACAGATTTTCCATTTTCTTCGTTTATTTTCAGATCTATTCTGTACAGAACCATATTCACAAATATGGGACTTTCTTCCCCATAACATTTTAGCTCAGCAGGAAATCGGTCTTCCTTATGGGCTTACAACATTTCCATATCAAAGACTCTTTCTTCCTGCAATCATTCCTCAACTAATCAAATTGTTAGTTCTCATGCACATACATTTTTATTGCACCTTTACAACGTTATCACAACAATTTCATAATTGTGCATACTAACAATCAAATTCACTTTCTCAAAATGAAATACCATTCCTTGCAGTTTGGCTCAGCAGGCAATCGCTCTTTCTTATGGGCTTACAACACTGCCATATCCAAGACCCTTTTCCTCATGTAGTTCATTCTTCACACAACCAAACAAACTGTTAGTCTCTCATGCCTCCACATGTATGTATATATATATATTCAAAACCATGCATACTAACAGTTCATCACATCTACATAAACATAAAAAAGGGGATTTCAATCCTTCCCGATGCCTCATTTCAATCATACCAGA
>SNQJ01S0033701.1:106079-119699 GCA_010110895.2 Picea sitchensis
CTCTTTGGTGCTACATTTGCCCTAAAAGGGGCTAACATCTCCCTCAGGGGGGCTTGACGTCTTACTTTTGCTTAGTTAGGGTTTTAAAATGAACATTTAATGTAAAACAGTATTACTTTTGACATTATGGCCTTGTCGGCCTTTTTATGACCTAAAAAGTAAAATTAGGTCATTGATACACTATATATTGAGGGTTTCGACTCTCATTTTAGAATAAATTATCACTCACTCATTAGTGAGGTCTGATTTTAGCACCCTATTGGGGTTTTTGGCTGAACTAAGTGATCCGCACTTGTTGAGGGAAGATATTTTTTGCCATTTATGGTGTTTCTCTTGAAGGAACGTGTTACATCTAGGGTTTGCATGGTTATTTCTTCATGATTTGTAAGTATTTTTTCTGCAAAACTTCTTGATTGAATGGTTGTAGTTTGATTTCTTGCATCTATTTATAAGTATTGCTTAATCAAAACCCTAGGGGACAAACACACAAGTAGGTCGTTGTCTCATGTCCCCTGATAGAGAAGCCCTAAGCCATTGAAGAGGAAAAAGAGAGCCTATCCATAGCTACACTCCTTTTTCTTTCTCGCTTATGCTAGTCATACCCTTTTTTTTAAGCCAAGAAGAGTGAGACATCCTTGGCCTAGGCTTACTACACTAGGTTCGTATTGTTCTAGGGTTTTTTGATAGGCCTTGCTCTAGCAACACCTCCCTCAGCAAAACCTCTTGTCTTGGTCTATTTTTCCTGTCTTTGGGCTAGTCGTTTGCCGGGAAGGAGGAGAGAGCACGAGGCCTTGCTTTTGCAACACCGGAGTGAGCCTCTCTCCCCTAGGGTTCTGCTTTTAAGGCCCTGCTCTAGCAGCACCTTGAAACTTTTCCCTCCAATCCTTTGAAATCTATTTCCCTTCAACTCTTGCGTGCATCATTTATTGACTCCTTTAACCCTAAGGCACTGATCTCCAGCCTCCAACGTTGAAGTGAAATCAAATCCAAACACTCTCAAACTTCTTTTAAACTGAAACCCTAACTACACTAACCCTAACCTACTAACCCTAGAATGTTGACATCACCCTTGGTTATTTCATCTTGATGCAGCAACGTTTCATTTTACAAGCAATTGAATGGTAGTTAAGAGCATTTATTGGATTGAGTGTTGATTTGTTGCATTGAATGCTATATAGTTCCAGTATTTATTGACAAATGACATACTTATCATTGCCATCTTGCAAACATTGATTTTGTCAATATTTACTGTCAAATTGCTTACGTTGAATATCAGATAGTCACTTACATATGAAGTACTAACCCCATTGAACATACCTTGCATATATCTTTCTTGTTGTTTTCTTGTTCCAGGCAGGTACATTTTCTTTGGGGGTTACTTCAAATTGGCCTTTGGCCGGACTATCTAATTGGTGGTAATTTGTGAGGGGGAGATTTGTATTTGTACTATTATCCTTTTCCCTTTCAAAACCCCATGTTACCGGGGACGTCTCCCCTGGGCCTAGCCTCCCTAAATAGAAAGAGCCTCCCCATTGTGGTGACATTGGGTGGGGAAGGTTCTTGTTTCACCAGTTTGACCTACTATTCTTTAGCCTTTCTTGCATCTACAAACTGTGCGATAACAGGTCCAATAACATTTAAGATGGTATTGTGTATTTAATATTCTTTCCTTATTTTGGGGAAAACACTGCATCGAACTTGGTGTTCATAAATTGATTTTAATATAAAATATATATTCAAGTTAGCCTCGAAAAAAGTAAAATAACCATGGGCAACTTCCATAAAAGTATTATATTAAAAAAATGTCTACATGGCATTATTTTATTAATTTCTTGATTTTTCCTTAGGAGGACATTTTTGAGTTGAAATTTCCTCTAATGAATTTCACAATACTTGTTAACATCCATAAATGACAAGTAAATTCAAAAATTAATTTTTTTTGGTAGGGAGTTTTTTTAATTATCCTTCTAGAATGTGTTTGAACCCCTTGGAAGGGATAGGAAGGGTTCAATTTTAATCATTGGATACCATTGTTGATCCACATCTATATAGAAGCCTCAACATCCTTGTTGACATATCTTATACCATTTTTTGAGCTAATCATTTTGTAGTAGCAGAAAAAATAGACTAGAAGAAAGAATGAGATGTGTTTGTGTTTGTGTTTTTGATAGACATTAACAAATTTGGTAGCTTGTAGTTTGGGGACTGGTCATGCATATATAGGATATGTGTTTGTGTTTGTGATAGACATTAAAAAAATTGTTAGCTTGTAGTTTGGGGACTGGTCATGCATATATAGGTGTCGTGTGAAGTTAGTGTTCACCAAAAATTTTAAAGAGTGGCCCCAACTATCGTTAATAATGTGTTGATCTATTTTTTTGTGGTTATAACACTTGTCCATTTGATGTTCTTGCACACTCAAATCGCTCCCAATTATGGGCCTTTAAATTATAGTGGAATGAAATGTCTCTCATGGTTTCTTTCATTTACTTAGGCAACAATTATTGTTGGAACATGCCATCTAGTATTGAGTCCATCACAATATTTCCTGAAATATCTAGCATTTGCAATTATTTCAATTTGTTTAGTTTAGCTAGAATATTTCTCGTGAAAGCATATTTAAAGAGATGTAAACCTTTGACCTTGATAAGAATTAAATTGATTAACATTATGTGAAATGTTGAGCTTTTGCGTGTTCATACACTTCCTTGTCTTTGATGAAATGGGTCCCTCGAAGGAATTGTTAAACAGGAAGAGGAATTTGAGAATTTGCAACATCCCCACTTCTAAAGTTATTCTCCCTAAAATTTCATTGTTTCAGAGTCGAAGAAATGACAAATTCATTCAATTGGCCAAAAATATATTGACAAAAAATTTTGTTGATGAGAAGAACCCTTCAAAGTTATTGTTTTTTTAGAGGTCACATTCAGTGGCTCCTTTACCTCGTTTTTAAAATTGGTGCTACTAGTAACACCTTTTTTGTGGGGGGCAGGGGTGGTGGTTAATATTATTGAAATTACTAAGACAAGTGAAAGGGGGGGATGAATCGGAGTTGTTATTGTGATAAAACAATTTTAAGTCTATTAATAAATTCTTAATCTTTATTCAAGTTATCATCAACATTATAAGACATATGGACAATAAAATAATGAGCATGGAGTCACACATAAGATATACATAGAGAAAGATTTTCACGAGGGAAACCATAAAGGGAGAAAACCTCTTCTTCTTGAAATGATAGGAAGTCTTTAAGTTATGTACATCATGTCGATAATTGAGCACCAACTCAATGTGAGGGCTACAACCTACTGTTTTTGCAAAGGCGCAACTTGTTGAGAGCACCAACTCTAGTTTCTCTAGCACCAACTAGGAAGCACCAACTCCACGGTTTCTCTAGCACCAACTAGAAGGAGCTACAACTCCCTGTGTTCAAGCACCCGCCCAGACCTCGGGGACCACCAGTCCTCCCTAGCACCTCAACCACTTACAGAATATGAATGTAAAAATGCGACCAATTACAGGTGATCCCCAGGTGTTTAATAGCGGCTTACCCAGGTCCTGTCAATTGTTGAGAAGATTTTTCTACTTTCGATCTTCCCTCCTTGTCTTCGGCATGCATCAAGTTGCCCATTACGTTCGCCTTTTGTGCTGCATTGTGCCATTTCCATTCAATGCACCTTTGTTTCCTATCCATTTCAGTTGTTGCACCACCTCTTTACTTCCAAACACATGCATTACCTCACCTCAACAACAACAACCACATCATCACTTCTGTTTAGTGTTCTCCATATCTTATGGTGCACCTTTATTGCACTCCTTATCTTAATGCTTACATCTCTTCCACTGATGAGTACTTTCGTCTGAGGATTATCATTCTGACTCTTGACTTCTTTGGTGTTTTTCCCCGCAGACGACATCATTGGGTGTTCTTTATAGATTTCTTAGCTTCTCTGGTTGTTGAGGCTCTTCGTCTTTTCTGTCTTCGACCATCTTATCCTTTCTATTTTCAGCAACAGACTTCAATCCCCTTCCATATTTCAGTAGCGTATCAATAGTCCTCAATCCAGCTGGGAAGATGCCTTGAGGCTCTTCATCTTCTTTGGCAATCCTGCGGTCCTGGAAGGAGACCATCATTTGTCTCTAGGCATTTACACTTAGAAGCCTATGGTAGCCTAGCGATATTATTCAATTTCATTTGCACCGTTGGATTGAATTCATAGAATCTTGCGTTTATTTAGCCAATTCGCATTTCGGTATTTAGGGATCCCCGTGGTAAATATTTAGTTACTCTCCATGTCCCAATCCACGAAACTCAAAATGGAGCTTTATGCAGACTAGCTCCTTCCTTTCTGCGTGACCACTAGTGGTGACCCGCAGGTTGTGCCAAAATGTCGTATTTAGTGAGTTTTAAACTTCGCCGAATTCGGTCGGCGGTTGAAATCTCCATGGAATCCAGAGCGATCCGAGGTCTTATCGGTGATCTCACATCGCGAGTTTCCACACCATGCTACGGTGACTCAGGGGAGCGGTGAAATTCCAATGCGGCTTGCCACTTGTCTTATGATTGATGGTCAGGATGAGATCTTGAATCAATGGCTGCGATCATATCCTAATTTTGGCATTCTTGTTGAAAAGTGTTTCGACAATCCAACTTCCAGTATATGAAACCTTGAAATGGGGTTGGATCAATGGTCCACATCAAATATGATCGGCTATTTCCGAGATCATTTCATGATTTCGCATTTCAAGTAATTTGACATTCACGTGGTATTGTTTCTTGACTCTCAAAGTCGCGATTAGAGCTTGAAATGGAGTCTTTGACGTACTTTCGATCTTTTGCCGCGTGTCGCTCCACGATTAATTGTTGACTTGTAATCACGAAATGTTGAACCGACTTGACACTTGTCATTGCCCTAGTTGTTCCCGCGTGTTCTTAGGCGTGGTTTGTTGTGATGTTTGTTTGAGTTTTGCATTTTGTGATTTTGGGACTCATGTTGTAAGAACCTTGACATTTACATCTCCCGATATCCGAAATCCCATGAAAATCCGAAATGGAGTTGGACCATGGCTTCAATCTTCGCTTTAAAGAGCGTGCGGGTTCTTCTGATCCAACGATGGGCGAGAACTTATGCCGGATCTTGCGGCAGATATGTCACTCTCTCTTATGTGTTCTTCTTCTTGTCTACAATATGATCGCTGATCCTCCTTCTTTGAAGGTGAAATGGGATCAAGCGATCCTTACGCTTCCATCAGATCTTAGACGCTGCGTTAAGACTCGCATAACAATTCCTCTGAGCTTACTTTGTCCTTGTTTTGCCTTGGCTGCATACTCTTATCTTTCCATCGGTGACAAGCCCATGCGCACATGAAATCGTAGTACCAAACCTCCTACGCGTCTATTACATTCTTCACCATGCTTGATCTAAAATAGAAGAAGACTTGAAAACTTGAAAACTTATTGCAAGTGAATGTTATGTGTTTAAAGCAAAGGATCAGTTTGCAACACATAAATTAAGGATTACTTATGCAAAATTATACATAGACAGGCATAATCAATGAACATAAACACACATAAGCCGCGACCAATTGATGAAGGTTACCTCTTATGGGCTACATCTCACAGTCCATTCCCAATGGATCATTATTATTAATTGCTCAAAAGTGCTCAAAACGCCATCTTACAATGCTCAAAATGACAAACCCATTTGCTCAATGTGAAACTAGCGTCCCAAAACCCACATGCGGGCTCTTTTTGGCACTCATCCGATTGAAAATGAAGAGAAGTTAGGCCTCTGAGTCTCCTCTTCAAGAAGCTTGTTGTCCTGCGGTTCACAATTCGCACCCTCTTCTTTGAACCACGGCTCACCTGCATCTTTTAAAGCATAAAACCGGCCAGGCATAGCCATACCCGATAGTTGCAAATGTAGAACCCGATTAATTGCGCCCATTCCTAAGCGCCTCGGCACTGGTATGGTGCATATATTTCTTAGCTAGGCAAACAAAGTGGTTTAGTCGTTATTCCGTTCAAGCATTATAAGCTCCAGCATATTAATCCATAGGTCATATAACAAAACCCGCGGGTTATATCTGATAACCACAATGCATATTTAACCGTTTGGTTATGGTTCTAAACCCCGCGTGCATATATTTAATACAATGTAACATATGGTATATATGGAATGCAATACAATTCACACGCGATTTGGTTTTATTGATCGCTATGGGTAAATCCATAGTCGAGGTGAGCCACATTTGCCAGACTCCGTTCAATACGATAAACAATGTTAAAACGTATTGAAACCATATATCAAACAAGAACCATTCGATGGCCCCATGGTCGGGCGGTTGTGCGAAGGCTCTATGCTATGGGGGAGGTCGAGGGTGAACTTAGCGGATATATATTTTTATACAACAACCATATGAACCAAAAGTGAGTGACACATGAAGCCCTCGGTTGGTCCGCGTGTCCACTCCACAACGCATTTACCAGTCACGGAACCGTGTCAACACCGACTCGCCAATGAAATCAACCAGTAAAAACTACCACGTCATCATCATACGGTCTATGCGGTCTGCCACGTCGGACCATACGAATTGTACAGACCGGGAATGCAGTCAGCATCAAGCTTTACTGTTTGGTTTGGCGAACATATCGTGATATCTTCTTCATACGGTGTCCATTTGACAAAGTAAATGTCTGCCGAGGAATCCGAGGAAGGCAGGAGCCGGACGCCAATGGAACTGTTTTCGTCGTATTCTGAGAACTTTGAAAATTGAGCTAATTTTGATCCCCTGATCACACACCTCCCCATTGGGAAGCTTTTGGACCTCAAAAATACTATCTCAGTCTATGAAGATGAGGGTAAGTTCCTCCGCCTTCCAACCTCAATCCACTTGGCCTTGCGGATTGATCCCCTTTAAGACCAACTATAAATACTCCACATTTCCACCGCTTTGAGAAGTTAGCATCGCCATCCAAGGATGAATTGTCTTCTTGTAGTTCTGTTAGATACTCTGGCGGAAAATCATCTATGGAAGGAATCAAGACATGCTCTCCTTGATCATCTATCAATGGGGAGGCTCATACAACTTCAAATTCTCAACATTAACAAGCGCATACATGCACGCATATAAGAGGCAAATCTAAACGAAAACATTGTTACCAATCTTGTAGACAATTTTGAAGGGACCATGTCCGAATCGGTTCAACTTTTTACCTTTCTCCAGCCTCTCCTTGTTGATGTAAAACCACACTTCATCACCAACCCGAAGAAACTGTGATCAACGTGATGCTTGTCATGTCTCATCTAGTACTTGGCTTGACTCTTTTCAAGCTGCTCTTGCACGGTGATGTATCGACTAAATTTATTCAATGAACTGCCTTGATCAGTATCATATTGCCCATCGTGACAATATCTTTCCAAAGATAAAATCTAAAGGCTGACTTGGTCCAAATATGGCTTATGCCTCAAATGGCGACGTTTGATTCAAAGAGTGCTTAGCTCGATTATGCATGTTGAGCGTAGTGTAAATATTCATCAAAGCTTAGGATGCTTTAACGCAATAAAACGAAGAAGATGTACCAATGCGATTTCCACCCTGCAATACGACCATGCAATGACGTGGATGAAAAGTTGTTCTCTTTTTTAAGCTTGGTGTCCATGAGTGCCCACAAACTTCACCAAAAAAACTTCCAACAAATCGAGAATCCCGATTCGAAATAATGGACTTGGGCAAACCAAAATGCACCCAAACATTTTGAAAATTAATTTGTGTTGTTTGTTCTATTATTTTACTTGGTACAAGACATCCAAATACACATCTTGCTAGCTTGATCAACCACAACATAGAGATAATCATGACCTCTTCGACATGGGTAAACCACCAACAAAATCCATGGAAATGCTCCAAGATCGAAGAAATTTGGAAGTGGAGTGTACAAACCCAACTTTTCGATTACTAGGTTTACTTGTAGAACACAACAAACATCCTCAAACATATCACAAAACACTTTCATTCATCTTAGCCCGGTAACAATATCTTTACCAAATTTTCCAACTGTCTTGCCTACACCAAAATGACCAGCAATAAAGGAAGAATGTGCTTCTCTTATGATGTTAGTTCTTTCTCCACAATGGAATACACAACTTGCAAGATGATACAAGAGATTATTATGCACATGATAATCAATTCTTCAACATGGTTAGAGTGGAACAAAGTTTCATACACTTCCTTAAAGTCAATATCTAAAGCATATTGTTCCACATAACTTTCATGCATTATAGGACTACTTTAGAATAGCTGAAGCACTAACAATAGGCAAGCTTATATCTGCTGACTTTGTTAAAAATGCCCTTCTTATACACGATAACCAAATTAGGCTGTTGAAGAAAACCCATCCATCGAAGTGCAACTGGCTGTAGCTTTGGCGTGATTGTAAATATTGCAAAGGTTGATGATCTGTGTGAATAATGGTTTCTTTTCCCAACAAATAATGCTTCCATTTCTTAACACTTTGAACCAATGCATATAATTCTTTATCATAAGTGGGATAATTAATCAAGGCACCATTAAACGTCCGAGAATGAAAACAAATTGGCTTACCATGCGATGGCAAGAAGGTGCTCCCATGTATAATTACTTTCATATGTACGGATTTCAAAGGAGTTTGTCTTAAATTTGGAAGTGCAAGAATGTTGTTGAAGCCCGATCTTTTCTTTGAAATTATCAAAGCCTTTTTATTGCTTGCCTCCCATTGGAAATAGCAGCATTTTTGTCTGACTATGTAATGGAACTGCAATGAATGAAAAGTTAGCAATAAATTCTCTCGGTGTTAGTGACTCCCAAAAAACTTCTTACCTCATCACATTATTTGGTGGACCATTCCAAAATAACTTTAACTTTAGAAGGATCAATTTTAATTCCTACCTCCACCAACAATATGGCCTAAATAAATAAGCTGGCGAAGTCTTTACAAATTCACATTTGGACAACTTCAAAAACAATTGTTCTTTCCTCCGAAACATCCAAAACTTTTTCACGTGTTCAATGTACTCTTCGCGAGATTTTGCTGAAAATCAAAATGATATTTTCATCTAAGTAGACAATAACAAATCATCAAGAAAAGTACCTCAAGACTGTCCATCAACTTCATGAAAGTGGCGGGTGCATTGAAAAGTCCAAAGGCATTACCATCCATTCAAACAAACCTTGCTTAGTCTTAAAGGTTGTCTTCCCGTATTACAAGCCCCCTCGGCCAATCGATCTGATGGTAACCACTCCTTAAATCTAGCAAGGTGAAATATTTGGCATCTTTTAGTGATCAAACAAATCATCAATTCATGGAAGAGGGTAACGATTTTCCAACTTTTATTTTTGTTCCAAGCCACGAAATCCAACACACATTAGCCGTTCCATCCTTTTTGGAACTAACACAATTGGGGAGATCCACATGGCGAAGAACTTGGCACGAAAGTACCTTTGTCTAACAACTCTGATTTGTTTTAATCTGACATTTTCCATGCTTGACATTCTATACATACCAATATTTGGAAGTGGACAGTCTTGTTATGGCGAATTTCATGTTGGATTCCCTCTTTTAGAACTATTACTTAGGTTCTTTAAACATGTCATCATATTGATTAACAACTTTAAATAGATCAGATTTTAACCGAGTATCACAACCTTGAAATGCTTGGTTCTCAACATCATTTTTAGGTTTGATCATTAAAGAGAACAAAATTACACTTGCATTAACTAACCTCTTCATTTACCCTACATTTATGATTGATAAATTCATCTTCTTAGTGTGACTCGACAACATACTCAACCCATATTTAAACAAATGATACTTATTCTCCTGACGATAGAAAATGGCTTTCCTATCATACAAATAAAGGACTTCCCAACACAATACCACATATATCCAAGCGGAATCACATCAAGCTCTACTTCATCGACAAAACAAAGGTGGCGTGTAGCAAACCCTAAGTTTACACTTCACGGTTACTTGTAACTTAGCATTATCACATATCAACTGGGCGGTGTGAAAACTTGGGATGTGGTGGTTTCCAACTTAAGTTTCTTAGCAGTCTCTTTGGAAATAAGATTTGCTTGTGACCCCAGAATCAAATAACATGTCTATCTTAGTATGTTTGAAACAACCCTTATGAAAGAGTTCAATTCTCGTTTTCTCTGGCCCGAGTTACATTGACATTAGCATTACTTGAGAGCTAATTACTAGCAACATAATTATTACCTTGGTGGCTTATGGCTTTGATCTTAGTCTCATCACGAGGAATCGAACCCAAGTCTTGTAAGCAGATAGCAGTCTTTGACTTCCCTTTACAATGCGTTGTTGCCAAACTTTGGGTCTTAAGTTAGGGATGGAAGCTTCCAGCAGTGAAAGGTCTTCATCATGGCCATCCAACTGAATAATGTTTACGTATGAACTTTTCTCCCTCCTTCTTCACAGCGGCATTCTTTCTGCCATTTGCCTTTGAATTTCTTCTTCCCTTTTGCTCCCTAGTATGTCTTCTTGAAACCCTCATGAGTTTTGTTCCTTCCCTTGCTTCCAAATGAGTAGCTTGTGCACAAAGGAAACCTCATCTAAGATTGAAGGGATTAAACATAAGTATAGTATGCCTCAAAATAACTATGCAAAGCACCAATATATTTGAGCAATGTTTCTGTGAAGACAAATCAACTCCAAAAAACAAAGCTCTTCTCCTAAATTCACAGAGTGGAAACTTTGGCATTACGTCCTTTTGCTTTGTCTAAAATTTTGTCATTCCATGGTTGCCTTTTTGTTTATATGTCAATGGATAAAAAGATTAATTGCTATAATGAAATCATTCCAAAGAGAAAAAAATTCCATTCTTTTCATTTCTTCATGTGTCTTAGATTCCCTGGAAATAGTGTTGAACCATCTAATCTTAATGAAGCTAACTGAATTTTTGGTTTCATCATCTTGAATCTTTGTATTCTAGAATAGACTTCGATTTGGCCATTATCCAGTTATCTAACTTTTCGACGTTAACTTCTCCATTATAAATTGGCAACTCAAATTTTATATCAAGAAGCTTTAATGGAAGGAGTTGCAGAAGGAGTTTTACCCATTGGAAGATGTTTGGTGGTAGAAGAAGAAGAAGATGATGATGATGATGATGGAGGAGGAGAGAGGGTGGTGGAGAAGCACCATTCCCTCCATTTCCACACAGAGTCTTGTCACCACCGCCTCCCTTATGCATTGAAGGGTTGGAGCCTTCACCCTAGGACATTATGTTCCATTCCATCAGGATCTTCATCATATCTCTCAACTCCATGGCCACATGCGAGATCTTCTTCTTCAGCCGGGACACGTTCATGACTTTATGCACGAGTCATGCTTGGTGAATGTCTCGCTACAACTCGCGGTGAATGAAACTGCTTCCTCCTCATCGGATAAGAACTTTGGCTCCACAAGTTGACCTTCTCCTCTTGTGAGTTTCAACCTTGTGAGCATCGAGAAACAAAACTTACAAACAATCAAGTCTTCAAAACCGGTGCTACATTAACTTGATCTAAAATGAAGAAGACTTGAAAACTTGAAAACTTATTGCAAGTGAATGTTATGTGTTTAAAGCAAAGGATCCCGGTTGCAACACATAAATTAAAAGGATTACTTATACAAATTATACATAGATATGACATAATCAATGAACATAAACACATAAACCACGACAATTGATAAAGGAGTTCACCCCTCTTATGGGCTACATCTCTGAGTCCGACTTCCAATAGATCATTATTATTAATTGCTCAAAAGTTCTCAAAAACATGTCTTACAATGCTCAAGCCGACAAAACGACTGCTCCAATAGCTTTGACGCCCAAAAAACCCCTTTTTGGGCTCTTTTGGCACCTCAATGATTGAAAATGAAAGTTAGGCCTCACAGAGTCTCCCTCACCTGAAGCTTGTTGTCTGGTTCTACAATTCACACCCATCCTTCCATGAACTTGGCTCACACCACGCTCACTAAAGGCATAAAAAACCCGGTACCGGTATAGCAGCCAATGATATAAGCCATTAGGGCGGTTAGGCCTTGACCTAACGCCTCGGCACACAGGCGTGTGTAAAGCATATGACCTTGGCGCTAAGGCAAAACAAATTGGTTTAGTCGTTATTCCGTTTCAAGCCATTATAACTCCGTATATTAATCCACGGTCATATAACAAAACCACGGGTTATATACAATAACCCCGC
Organism: Picea sitchensis; assembly: GCA_010110895.2. Classification (NCBI taxonomy): domain Eukaryota; kingdom Viridiplantae; phylum Streptophyta; class Pinopsida; order Pinales; family Pinaceae; genus Picea; species Picea sitchensis. Next base: position 118,323 of record SNQJ01S0033701.1, read on the forward strand.
GTATATTTTAACCGTTGGTTATGGTTTTAAACCCCGCGCGCATATATTTAATACAATGTAACATATAGTATATATGGAATGCAATACAATTCACACGCGATTTGGTTTTACAATGGTCATAAGTCATATGGTAAATCCGCGAATTGAGGGCTAGGCCAGGACTTCCGTTCGATACAATAAACAATGTTAAAACATATTGAAACCATATATCAAACAAGAACCATTTGATGGCCCAATGGTCGGGCGGTTGTCGAGAGCTCTATCTTTGTGGGGGGAGGTCCGGTGGTTGAACCCCACGGACTCCCATATATATTTTATACAACAACCATATAAACCAAAAAAATGAGGGACACGTGGGTACCTCGGTTAGGCCACGTGTCCTCCTAACATTACCAGTCTGGTGCGTGTCAACGCAGGCTTCGCCAACAATCAACCAATAAACAACTACCACGTCATCATTAATACGGTGCATGCAGGCTCTACCACGTCGGACCATTAGCGGGGCCTATCTGGACAGTCACGGTCAGGCATCAAACTTTCTGTTTGTCTTGGCCAGGCGGATCCGCGATGTATCTTCTTCATGCAGTACGTCCATTTGACCGATAGAGATATATCGCGAGTCGAGGAAGACGAGATGGGCCTTAATGGCACTATTTTACATTAGCATTCAGAGCACTTTGAAAATTAAGCAAAATTTGATCCCATGATCAATGACTCAATCATCGTTGTTTTACTTACCATCAATGACAAGCATATACTGTAAAACATGCCAACAATCTCCCCCGGAATCAGGAAGACGAGATGGACGCAATGGCACTATTTTCGTCGCATTCCGAGCACTTTGAAAATTAAGCAAAATTTGATCCCCTGATCATGTACTCAATCCATCATCGTTGTTTTACTTGCCATCAATGACAAGCATATGCTGCCTGTAAAACATGCCAACAATCTCCCCCTTTGGCATTGATGGCAACAAAGGCACCCAGAAGATTATTTTCTCCCCCTTTGACATCAATGTCAAGGAGAAAATGCTCCCCCTGAGCTGTTATAGTCCTTTTAGGAGGTATCAGATATTCAATCAATCAATACAAAACTCCCCCTAACATGATGAACTTTCTTAGATGTCAGATAGGATGACACCCAGCTTCTGTCGAAGATAATCAAATGGTGTCTTGGCTAGGGGTTTAGTAAAGATGTCTGATATTTGTTTTGTGGAAGGGATATAATTCAACTAAACAACTCTGTTTGTGACTTGTTCTCTGAGAAAATGATATTTTATTGGGATATGCTTAGTCTTGGAATGAAGAACGAGATTCTTGGAGACACTAATGGCACTAGTGTCATCACAGTGAATTGTAATCGGATCAGTGTAGTTTA
>SNQJ01S0033702.1:0-54515 GCA_010110895.2 Picea sitchensis
CTTTTGTTCCTGAAGTTCTTGAATCTTGCTGTGAAGGCTTGATCATCGTACTTCTTTTGGGGTTTCTCTTTTGCACTGATCCTTGATTCTTCTTGAGCACAGCAAGTCCAAAGTTCTTCAAATGTCGAATACTCCTTTCTTGTTTTCATGCTTGCGGCAAATGCATCCCATGTCTTGGGAAGACCATTGAGTATTATGTTTACCAACTCCTTCTCTGAGATGATCTCTTCAATAGCTTGTAGTTGATCTCTTAACTGAGAAATTCTCGCAAAGTATGATGTTATGTTGTCATCATCATTCATCTTCATGTCACGGAGCTCATTCTTCAGACTCATTACTTGTCCAATGTTTCTGACTGAGAAGAGGTTTGTTAGGGCATCGTACATCTTCTTCGATGAGTCAAGATGGGAGATGTAGGGTATCAAGCGGTATTTTATGGATTCCACTATGATACTCATAGCATTAATGTCATCGTCTTTGAACTTCTCCATAACTGCAACATTCTGCGGTTCCTTCTCTTTCCCTTCTTCAAACTCCGGTTTCATGATCTTTCCTTTCACGATATCCAACACTTTATTCTTGGCAAGGATGAGGTCAATCCTTGTCTTCCACACTTTGAAGTTAGAGGTTCCATCTAACTTGTTCTCTGACTTCATAGAATAAGTCATGGTTGCTTTGACTTGGTCAAACCCTAGATTTGACCACAAACTCAAACTTCACGTCTTGGCTTGCTGAGAGTATCAGGAGATGTGCTAGGCTAGAGTGCACTGATCTATTCAGAGATTAGGTCAATCCATTCACTTAAGGTGCCTCAACAAGAGGATTAGGGTTTCTGCAACTGCTCCTGCTAGTAACCCTAGCGGCAGTGTCTTGGAAGCTGCTTTTGCTAGTAACCCTAGCGGCAGTTCCTCAGCGAGCTTAATATCCTAGCGGCTATGTTTCCTTCCAGCGTTTAGACTGAATGAAGGAGGTGTGGGCCCATAACCTGTTAGAATATGAAGGATTGTGTGCTCGTTTAACCATTGACAATACCCTTGTCACCCAACCATAGGCCGAAGCCACCGTCCAAGCACCTTAACCTTGACAGAGAATCATTCCGGAAGCAAATCCTAGGCTAGATAGCCAAACAAAGGGTAGCGCACCTTTCCCCAAGGATAGTGCACCAACAAGAGCTGATTAGATAGTCCAAACCCTAGCCAAGAGATAGTCCAAGCCAAACGTGATCTGCTAGTTGCAGTAGCTGCAATGGCAACTCTCCTCAAACCCGTGCACAAGACTGGGCACTGCAGTGCGCACAAGACTGGGCGCTGCAATTCTGAGACTGCCTGCCAGAATGAGAACTGGCCTCCTGTATTTATATTAATTCTGGCTAACTGCCTGGGCCAACTTCTCATTTTGGGTATCTGTCTGTTCAGTATATATTATTATTTCTGGCCGACTTCTTCTTTTGGAGGCTAATAACCTAATATAAATTATCCTCTTGAGCCGACATGTCTTCTAGGGTTATTAGTCAACTCATTAGGGTTTCTTCTTGCTTTCCGGAGTATTCTGTTCTTGTCAGGTTTACACGTGGAGATAAATACCTCCCGCAGCTACCATAATATCAACTGGAGCATCCTCAGATTGACAACCAAGTTTTAGTCTAAATAGTAGTCCTAGAATTTGTGTGAATAATGACATTTGACTATCAGAGTTCACAGATGGTTCTTTAGCTAAATGGACTACTCAAAGCTTAGAAAGAATTGACTGTGATGTCCCCTTCCACTTGATCATGATGGGAGGATGACTTAGTAGCTTATATGACTCTCGTAGGCTATAGTCAGTAAAGAAATGGGAGTCAGGGGGTTTATTTGATGTCACTTAGCTAGGAGATGTTATATTTCTAAAGTGACTATAAGTAAAAAGGTAATAAAGTAACTTTTAGATTAATAGTTACTTAAACATTAGTAAAAGTGACTTTTAATCTTTAAGTGAAAAATAAAAGGGGAATAAGGGTCATGTTGGATTAAGTCAAAGAGGAAAGATCTAGATGAGAAAAAAAGGGCATCGAAGAACTATAAAAGGAGGGGTAGCGCTCCACTTTCCTCATTATGTTTTGGATTGATCTCTTGTTTGGAGTGCTCTTGTGACCCAAGGATTTTGTTGGGTTTTGGCATAAACCTTTCCATTATGGTTTGGTTTCGGTGGTGCAATATCCACCCTAGCTAGACAAGGAGGAGGATCCATGTGAGATCTTCGTTTGAGCTTCATCTTGTGGTTTGATCTCATCTTGGAGGTGTATCGACTTGCTTAGGAGGTTCGTGGGGTTTCCTTAAGAGGGACTGATTCATCTTTTCAGGGCCATGAGGGTTTGGAGGAGGCCGTAATTCATCTTTGAAGGGTCGTAAGGGTTTGTAAGAAAATCGTAAGGGTTTGTGGAGGATCGTTGGCACTTTAGGAGGCTCGTTGGGGTTTTTTGGAGGGTTCGATCCCCTTCTTTTGCAAGGCTATGAGGCTATATTGCCTAGGAGCCATGGAGGCAATGGAGGAGGGATGTCAGCCCATCTCTTGGCACTTGGAGGATTCGATCTCCATTTTGGAGGATCGATCTTGGTTGGAGAAGGAAGCATGAGGCTTGGAGAGCCCTTGGAGCAGTTTGACATCATCTCTAGAGAGGGTTTGAGTCTAGGCGTTATCCTTTTTGCAGTTGAGGAGTGGGCCACATCATCTATTGAGGAGGTCGTGGCATTATTCCAAGTTTTGGCTTGTTATTGTTGTGTTTTCATTAATGTATTGCAGTTTCCATAGCAGCCATTAGAGACTTGTTATTGTTGTGTTCGAGGTTTCATTCATAATAAAAATGCCCATGTTATCTCCTCTATTTCATGTGTACTTGGATTGCATACAATATGTTTGACGAAAGTCTATTAGTAGAGTATATGCAAATTGTTTGTAGAAAGTTGTCAACCAATTTATAGCTAAAGAACACATGTAATGCAAATTGTTTGACAAAATGGCGCAACCGAAAACACCTAATTGTACCACATAGCACTAATATCCTAGCCTAGTGCATTTGGGGATATTATAGTGGTATCAAAGATGGTGATCTTACCAACCTATGATTGCATGAGACATTGATGGTTTACAAAAGAACTAGAGGGCATGGAGGCCAACCCTTCCCAAGATTAGAGTCATTAGAGGAAGAAGAAGTTATGGGAGACAGATGAGACCCTTCAGAGGAGAGTATGCTCTAGATACTAAGTGACTTGGCCAAGGGATAGACTGAGACGAACCAGAGGCAAGAAAAGATGGCTAGGTACCAACAATAGACCCTTGAGGTGCTCACGTAGCTGGTGGGCCAACAAGGGAACTAGCTTGGTGCAGGACAGGTCGGACCCAGTAAATCCCATGGAGGTGACAAGGTACATGAAAAGGGTAGCAATACCCATAATCCAGCACAAGGTGTCCCACAAACAGGAAGCAGGAGGACGCCTAGGCCATTATTGCCATAGTTCCTTGAGGAGCAGCCTATAGGAGCATAGGGGTAACATGGTCAGGATGATGATTTTACCATCAACTTCAAGGAGTACCAGGCGTTAGGGGAATATATCCAACCAACCATGTCTTACCAAGACTAATACGACATCAAGTACATAAATAAGCTTAGGGAATGAAACAAAGCAACACAAAACCAATAGAACTATGATCTTTTGCGCAAGGTTGGGAAGTTGTCTATCCCATCTTTTGACGGATCTGCCAGGAGCTCAGCTAGAACTTGGGTGCAGAAGTTGGACACTTACTTCCAACTTAACCTGATGACAGAGGAAGAGGCAATTAAGTTTTCCACCCTACAGTTGGATGGAGAATCTCATGAGTGGTGGTACCATGGGCTAGTGACATTAGGGCATGCCAATATCACATCATATGTAGATTTCACCCAGAGGTTGATGGACATGTTCGACAAGAAGGATCCCGTGGTCCACTTCAGGGAGTTGGCGCAGTTGAGACAGATAGGCACACTAGAGGCATACATCACAGAGTTTCATAGGATGGCAGTCATGGTGACAAACATCTTTGAGCAAATATTGGTGATGTTATTCACTAAGGGTTTAGCCGAGCCCTTGAGAGGATGGGTGGAGGCCTTCAAGCTAGCCACACTACAAGACACCATCATGAGGACTCAGGACATGGAGGATGTAGTCCCTAAGAAGGCATCAGTGAAACCCTTTATTCCACAAAAGGAAGGAGATGAATCCTTTCAAAAAGCCATGGACAGGGAAGGACAAAATGGATTTGGAGACTGGGAGGGAGTTGAGGAGGAAGAAGATTTTCTTTCGCTGCAAAGAACCTTGGGAACTAGGTTATCGATGTATGGGCAAAGGGAAAGTACATTACATAGAGGTGATTTCCGATGAGGAGGATGATGGTGAGGCTGAGATAGTTCACACATAGGGCAGTAGACCGAGCAGTGATAAGGTGGAGCCACCACACCTTGATATTACAAAGGAGACGCAGCTGTAGGAGGGTGTCAAAGGAGTGACCGTTTCCACACTTTCAGGAGTCCCCAAATACTATACCTTCAGGATCAGAGGCATTTTGCAGGGGCAAAGAGTTACAACACTGATCGATGGTGGGGCCACCCACAACTTCATTGATGCAGGGCTTGTCACTAGGAGACACATCCCTAAAGAGGACTTTGAGGGGTTCAACGTGGTGGTAGCAGATGGGTACAACATGACTTCTGCTTAGAGGATCAGAGGATTGGATGTGACATTGGGAAACTATACGTTGACCTATGACTTCTATATAGTGAATTTGGTAGACACCAATGTGGTATTGGGGGTCCAGTGACTGCACTCTCTTGGATATTTCACCATGAACTATCAAGGCATGAAGATGGAGTTTAGGGATACAAGGGGTCAGTGAATTGTTATGAGAGGTATGTCGAAAGGAGCTCCCAGGAACTTGTCAAATAAACCTATGGAGGCCATCTTTAGACATTGTGACGTGGCCTGCGTAGCAGAGTGTTTGATCGTCATGTAGAAGCCATCACAAGACCGCTAGCACTATCATGTGGACATCCATGCGTTGTTTGGGAAGCATGACAAAATGTTTGGATCGATACCAGCAGGGAGACCACCTGATAGGGAATTTGAGCATGTCATTGAGTTAGAGGAGGACAAGATAAGCATGTGATCACCACACCATATAGGCATCCTAAGAAGTTTAAGGACAAGATAGAGAAGGCCATATAGGAGTTGTTGGAGATGGGGCACATCAGGCCTAGTTCTAGCCCCTTCGCTTTTCAGTGGTACTGGTGAATAATAAGGATGGTACAATGAGGATGTGCATCGACTACAAGGCGATGAACAAGAAGACAATCAAGAATCAGTACCCGATATCCAGGATCGATGAGTTGCATGGGGCAGTGTACTTCTCGAAGATTGATCTTCAATCGAGGTACCATCAGATCCGGGTCAGAGAGAAGGACATCCACAAAACAACATTCAAATGTCACTACGGGCACTATGAGTTTCTAGTCATGCCCTTTGGGTTGACTAACGCACCAGCCACCTTCCAATCTTGTATGAACCATATCTTCAACAAGCAGTTGAGGAAGTTCTTACTAGTATTCTTTGATGATCTACTGATCTACAACAAGACTTGGGAGGAGCATCTGAGGCATGTTGATGAGATTCTCAGCATCATGGAGGAGCAGTCATTGTTTTCCAAGGAGGAAAAGTGCGAGTTTGGGATGACAAAGATTCTTTATCTAGGACACGTGATTGGCGCTAAGGGAGTACAGGTGCACCAGGATAAGATCCAAGTGATCTTAGATTGGCCCACACCCAGATCACTTACAGAGCTGCGGGGGTTCTTCGGATTGTGCAACTACTACATGCGCTTTGTGAAAGGACTTTCACAACTTGGTGTGCCATTGATGGACCTCACCAAGAAGGGAGCATTCGAATGGTCAGAGGAGGCGTAAGAGGCATTTGATGGGATGAAGAAGGTGATGAGTACTTGCCCAGTGTTAATTCTTCCAAACTTCTCACAACCATTTTTGTTGGAGAGTGACGCATCCGAAGAGGGGATATGAGTGGTGTTGATGCATAATCGACATCTCATAGCTTTCAAGTGCAGGAAGTTGAGGGAGCCAGAGAGGCTCTATCCCATTTACGATAAGGAGATGTTGGCCATCATGCATGCATTAGCCAAGTTTAGACAGTACTTGGTTGGAGGAGGCTTTGTGGTGAGGACCGACCACAACAGCCTGAGGTATTTCTTGGAGTAGAGAGACTTGAGTGAGAGGCATCAGAAATGGGTAAGCTAGGTGCAGGCGTATGACTTTGACATTGAGTATGTGAAGGGCAAGAAAAATGTAGTTGTTGACGCACTTTCCAGCAGACCTGCAACCTTTTCCAGGACAGAGATCTTAGGAGACTGGAAGTCCATTCTCTTGGTGGAGTACTCCAAGAACACATTCGCTTGTGAGCTTATGGAGGGCAGCATTCAAGATGACAGGTGCAGAGTAGTGGATGACATCATCTACTACAAGGATAGGATCTACCTCGTCCCTGAGTCCACCCTCAAGGATAAGATCCCGAGGGCAATACATGATGCACCATTGGTAGGGCACCCGAGATATCTGAAGACTTACATGTAGGTGAGGGAGAGATTCTCTTGGAAGGTTCTCAAGGAGGATGTACTGCGGTATGTGAGAGAGTGCATGACTTGTTAGCACAACAAGTCAGAGCTTACACATCCTGCAGGTTTGCTTCAACCATTACCTATATTCCAGAGTATATGTGGGAGAGCATCTCCATGGACTTCATCATAGAGTTGTCGAAGGTACAGGGAAAGGACTGTATCTATGTGGTGGTGGATAGGTTGACCAAGTTTGCGCACTTCTTTGTCATTCCTTCAGAGCATAGCACATCTCAGGTGGCAGACATATTCTTCAGGGAGGTGTTCAGACTTCATGGTCTTCCGAGATACATAGTCAGTGATTTGGATGACAAATTTCTCAGTGCATTCTGGAAGGAGTTGTTCAAGTTATTAGGGATAGAGTTGACACCTAGTACCAACTATCACCCTCAAACGGATGGGCATACAGAGATACTGAACAAGTGGATTGAGGGATACCTGTGGAACTATGTTTCGGGACAACAGAGGGCTTGGATAAAGTGGTTGCACCTTGGGGATCACTCTAATAATACCACTTATCACATGTCCATCGGGATGAGTCCATTCAGAGCATTGTATGGTTACGATGTTCCATCATTTGTGGATTTGGCATTCAGGGAGAGTAGGGTCCCCAAGGCCAAAGATTGGTTGTAGGAGAGCCAGGACATCTTGAGAGTCCTGAAGGAGAACTTACAGGTCGCCCAGAATCAGAAGAAGATGTATGCAGATAGGAACAGGGTGGAGCGCAACTTTGAGGTGGGGATTTGGTCTTTCTAAGGTTGCATCCATATAGACAGCCCTCATTGAAGAAGAGTGGCGTGGAGAAGTTGAAGCTTCGTTTCTATGGACCATACAGGGTGACTAGGAGAGTTGGAGAGGTGGTGTTTGAGTTGGAGTTGTCAGAGGGTAGCAGGATCCACAACGTCTTCCATGTATCTTGCCTCAAGAAGGCGTTGGGACAACATGTCACCACTTCAACAAACCTTCCTCCACTAGATGAGGAAGGGAAGTTTGTTTTGACTATGGAGAATATTATTGATGTTAGAGAGAGGAGGTTGATGAGCAGAGTGATTTGGTAGTACCTAGTTAGATGGAGAGATTTTCCTATAGAGGATGCCACTTAGGAGGGAGAGTAGATCTTACAACATCCCGGTTTGGAGTTGCTTAAGAAAAAGAAATCTCAAGAAGGGAGGACTACGATGTCCCCTTCCACTTGATCATGATGGGAGGATGACTTAGTAGCCTATATGAATCCCGTAGGATATAATCAGTAAAGAAAAGGGAGTTAGGGGGTTTATTTGTTGTCACTTAGCTATGAGATGTTATATTTCTAAAGTGACATTAAGTAAAAAGGTAATAAACTAACTTTTAGATCAATAGTTACTTAAAAATTACTAAAAGTGACTTTTAATCTTTAAGTGAAAAATAAAAGGGAATAAGGGTCATGTTGGGTTAAGTCAAAGAAGAAATATCTAGATGAGAAAAAAGGGGTATCGAAGAACTATAAAATGAGGGGTAGCGCTCCACTTTCCTCATTATGTTTTGGATTGATCTCTTGTTTGGAGTGCTCTTGTGAGCCAAGGTTTTCGTTTTGTTTTGGCATAAACCCTTCCATTGTGGTTTGGTTTCGGTTGTGCAATATCCACCCTAGCTAGACAACGAGGAGGATCCATCCGGGATCTTCGTTTGAACTTCATCTTGTGGTTTGATCTCAGCTTGGAGGTGTATCGACTTGCTTAGGAGGTCCCTGGGGATTCCTTGAGAGGGACGAATTCATCTTTGCATGGTTGAGAGGGTTTGGAGCAGGCCGTAATTCATCTTTGCAAGGCCGTAAGGGTTTGGAAGAAGACCGTGAGCGTTTGTGGAGGATTGTTGGCATTTTAGGAGGCTCGTTGGGGTTTCTTGGAGGGTTCAATCCCCTTCTTTTGCAGGGTCGTGAGGCTATATTTACGTCGAAAGGCGTACACCTATTGACAATGGGCACATTTAATAGGTTTTTAGTTCTTAATACGTTTTCTATGGACGAGATTAAATATGCCTAGAATATTCTTAGTCGTCACAATAAATGAATGACTCTGATTTCATCCATTAACTTCTAAGCTGTTATAAAGACATCCGTTTATATGTTTACTTTTTTACATTTACCTAATCGTGTTTAAAAATTATTGTGTTCACTAACTTATTGCCACGTCTACCTGATTAAAAAATATTAAAATATACGCACACAATTGTAGCCACGTTTCTATGCTAACTGCGTTTCGTTTCATTTCTGTGCTGGGGGCGTTTAATTTCATTTCTGTGGTGGCCACGTTTCTTCCTTTCGGCGTTAATCAACCACGTAATTGTGGCTATGCTAGTTCCTAGGAGTTGTGGAGGCAATGGAGGAGGGTCGTGAGCCCATCTCGTAGCACTTGGAGGGTTCAATCTCCATTTGGGAGGATTGATCTTGGTTGAAGAAGGAAACGTGAGGCCTGGAGAGCCCTTGGAGTAGTTGGACATCATCTCTAGAGAGGGTTTGAGGCTAGGCGTAAGCCTTTATGTAGTTGAGGAGTGGGTCGCATCATCTATTGAGGATGCCATGACATTATTCCAGGTTTTGGCTTGTTATTGTTGTGTTTTCATTAATGTATTGCAGTTGTCAGAGCAACCATTAGAGACTTGTTATTGTTGTGTTCTGGGTTTCATTCATAATAAAAATTCCCATGTTATCTCCTCTATTTTCATGTATACTTGGCGAGTAGTTCTCAACCGTTGAATTCGGTGTGGCGAGTAGATCTCAGTGGTTCACCAAAGGGTAGAGTCATCAGAACGCTCGAGTGGTGAAATTGACGAGAATTGTCGATTCATTGGAGGGGAACTCGGTGAAATCGAGATCGTTTGTCAGGAGTAGGAGTCATTAAAGTGATTGAGAGCAGGGTGTGTAGACAACGAGGGAGTGTCGACGACGATGAAGACTTGAGAAAGAACGAGAATTGTTGATCGTTGCATGGGTGAGATTAAATCTTAGTCGTAGATCGTCGTGGGTCTCGCTTAAGTGAAGCAAAAAGGGAGAGTGACATCAAGGTGATGAGGAATGACGTGTGTCGATAGTTGATTGGTTGTTGGGGCAAGAGTGAGCCTAGCTGCGTGAGAAGGTTCTTAGGTCATTCCCTTAAATCTCAATTGTTTAACTTGGCGGGATGAATGGATCTTTGTCGTTCATCGGAGGAGGGTGGTCAAAGGTCTGGAGAGAGGGTAGAAGAAGTGAGCCGACGATGATGGGGTAACCCAAGAAGGAACGAGGACTGTCGATCTATCAGAGATGATCTCGGTGGGATCTGGACCGTCAATGTCGGTCACAATGTCGTCAGAGCGTAGATGGTCGACGATTCGAGTAATGGGTTTGAGAGAGGTACGGATGACGGAAAGGTCCGTGGATTGTGTACTCGTTGGGAGGCGTCTGTGGAATCTTAGTCGTAGATGAAGGAATAGGCAAGGAGAAACGATAGTCGTAGATCTATCGTAGGTCCCACCTGTTCTCTTGGCGAGTAAGTGTTGGGATGGGCATTAATTGCTATGCAAGTTAGAGGCATCGACGTGATCAGAGCCATTGAAGGTTAGGGTCTGAGAGCCGATGGATATGGGGGGAATGAACCCGTCAGAGTGTTTATTGTCGGAGCTTGATAGTTGGGGTGATTTATAACTCCGAGGGAGAAGAACCCTAACGACGACAAAGAAAGGCCCCAAGTGATGGGAGCCATTGAAATTGGTGGGCCTTGTATGCCAAAGGTTGATGGGCGAAGTGGTAGGTGCCACGTGAGTGCCACTTCGGATGGCATGAGTGATAGGGAACCATGTGGCAATGAGGTGGATTTGGTAAATGAAAGTCTTAAAACTTCGGGAGGCTGTAACTTTTGATCTAAAGCTCGGTTTCGAGCATGGATATAGTTGTTGGAAAGCTCTCGACGAGAAGAATCCATCTATGAGATTCATTGCCATAAGAAGAACTGAGTTGAAGAAAATAAAATTTTGACACCCCACCGGCTTAAAGGTTAAGGAGTTGGATGTGTTACAATGCTAAGTCAGGGTTAAGGGGTTGGATGTGTTACAATGCTAAGTCAGTGTAAGATGTTAAATTATCCAGAGCAAAACTAACTTCTTTTACATCTTTAGATGTTAAATTAGGCACATCAAACTTACTATAAGTTAGGTGACATGTAACAAACTAAAATCTATGCCTTCCATTAAGCAACTCAACAACTTAACTATTAAATAATATTAGCAACTACAGAAATTGACAGAATTCCAATTTGGACATTGTGGGTATTCACATGGCAAATTCCTCATTCTCAAATTTTATTTTCCAAGTTAACTTTAAACTAACTTGTCTAACTTCAATGCTGTAAGCACACGCTTTCATTAGTGCCAAAATAAAATAAATAGTAAATATTAACTTCACATAACAGTTTAGGTTGCATTTTAGAGCCAATGTGAACAACAATGGGCATTTTGACCATAAAATTCCAAGTCCTATAAAAGTTTTTAACACTATTGAAATGCTGTCGAATCCAGATTTGTTGTGTATATTAATGGCCAAACCTGATATCAACGGGCATTATGACACTCCAAGCCTAACAACAAAGAATAAATTTGATACAAACAATTCTAATGGATGATATGAGTTGTAATTTCAGCTCGGCTCTTTTTTTAATCAATTAAAAAAACTGTTTTGTTATATTAAATCTAAAAGTGGAATAAGCTTTACCTGGGACACTTTGTGTAGCAAACTATGCATGTCTGTTTTCTGTCCGAACGCATTAATAAGATTCCCAAACAAGACGGTCATAACTGGCATTGAAAGCCCATTGGCAACGGATGCAATAGTACCAATACTCATCAATGTAATATCCAGGGTGTCCGCTAAGTCAAATAACTTGTAAAACGGAACAGTATTCTTGGTATCTTCTTTCCCCTTCTTATCCTCAGTTTTTTCCATGTTTTTATCTGCATTTTCCTTTGCAGCCATGTTGAGATCTGAGCTAGAACCTGCCTCAATATTCAACGATACTGTACTATTGGCGTTATTTTGTTCCGGTTTTTCCCTTGTATTTGACATATGGCATCAAGCAAGAACCTTCCTGTGAGGCTTTTGAAGTGCTTAGACGTCAGGCACGGACCTCGCCTAAGTCTGAGCTTTCTGGCACTTTTCTCGTGATTTTGAGTTCTGGCACCGCTATGAACCAAAATCGCTCATTCAACCCCCTACTGAAAGAAAATACGATTAGCAAATTTCCCACATCATTTGAGCAGAGTGAAATTTTACATGAGGGCTTAAGGAATTTCCAGGAATGCCTAGATGTCATTTAAGAATGTTTATCTGCATCTAATTTTGCACAGTATAACAGTAATATGAATCTCAAACATACATATAGAGAAATTACCGGAAATTAGATTCAATCAGTCATGGTAGAAACAGTTGCAGATCAGCTTCTAAATAAGTGGAAGCTTTCATTATATGTATCCAACTAGACCATTTCGTTCAAGCTGAAATTTGAATTCACTCAAGTAATTGAAAAGAACAGCTGATGAAAAAGTAATGCTAGAGGTTTGATGAGGATTTCCGAATCATTTGAGTTCAGACGCTTAAGAAAACGAAAAGAAAACAGTAAATTTCCATAAAGATGTGCTTGTAAAATTCTATAATTATGCAGGAAGCGCACACACAGAGCGAGGATAGATCGAAACTTATTATCAATCATATAAGATTGAAGCGAGCCACGCACAATTTCTGCTACGAAGACGCTTTTTGCACAGATTTTTATTTTCTTTAAATTAGCGACTCAGTTTCTTTGCAATTCAACTAAAAAATACAATGGAAACGTTTAAGATCGAGATGTACTAAGACTAGCACAGCCACATAATTGTTAGCCATATAATTGTGGCTGATCAACCGCGAAAGGTTGATAAGATGAAAAGAATCCTTAAAAAAATATATTAAATTTTATTATTGATTAACAAATAAACGGTTGGGCTTCATTTATCTAGTGTTAATATTTTAATTTATGTTAATCTCTTAAGTGACAATCAGTGAGCTATCAAAGTAATTTTTAAATATGATTAGGTAAATGTAAAAAAGTAAACACATAAACGGATGTCTTTATAATAGCTAGGAAGTTAATGATTGAAATCACAACTATTTATTTTGTGTGACTACTAAGAATATTCCAGCCATATTTAATCATGTCCATAGAAAACTTATTAAGCACTAAACCCCTATTAAATCTGCCCATTGTGAATAGGTGTACGCCTTTCGGCGTAAAAATATCAGCCAGAGTAAACGGACAATTGAAACTAACCAGTTCTGAGGGAACAACGTTTACTCAACGATTGGTTCCCACTGGACGATTTCGTCATGTTAATTAAAACATTTGTTAAAGTTGCGTTCCCACTGGACGATTGCATGCAAATTTCAAGCAATTCTTAAAATAATAAAATAATACAAGACTGTCTAGAGCATGAACATGAATGTTATGTACTTAACATGAATTATATGTACTTGGCTTCACCATTCAATTACCAAAAAGTATCATGATAAAATCCCATTGCAGGTAAAAATCAACACAATAAATCCCAAATCCCATTGCTATTGTTGGTAAAAATCAACACAATAACTTGAACTTGATGCCACAAGAACATTTGTAATTGAACAGATGCATTTTGCACCACAAAGTCATTGAAAAACCCATCGCTATTATAGGTAAGAATCAACACAATAACTTGAAATAACTTGAACCTGATGCCAAAGTCATTGAAAAACCCATTGCTATTACAGGTAAGAATCAACATAATAACTTGAAATAACTTGAACCTGATGCCAAAGTCATTGAAAAACCCATCGCTATTACAGGTAAGAATCAACACAATAACTTGAAATAACTTGAACCTGATGCCAAAGTCATTGAAAAACCCATCGCTATTACAGGTAAGAATCAACACAATAACTTGAAATAACTTGAACCATAACTTGAAATAACTTGAACCTGATGCCAAAGTCATTGAAACACCCATTGCTATTACAGGTAAGAATCAACACAATAACTTGAAATAACTTGAACTTGACGCCACCAGAGCATTTGTAATTGAACAGATGCATTTTGCACCACAAAGCCATTGAACAAAACTAAAAGTATGTTTACACCATTACAAAGTCCACTGCATTTGATTTTTTAAGACCGATTGCAAAACCTAAATCCATTGAAAAGACATTACTACGCAAAGACAGAACTACAGGTTTATTAATTGACCATGCAGGGTTAACATCTTGCATGTTCCTGCTAACCGACATTGAGATAGATTGATATAATATTCAAGGTAAGGTGCCAACTGGTATGATTGATATAGCATTCAAGGTAAGGTGCCAACTGGTATGTGAATAAGACAGAATATAGATAATGTAGTAGTCTAAACGTTCTATCTTTTAGTTGTTTTTCGACATTTTTTTCCGTTTGATTTTGTCCGAAATCGGTGATGAATGGTTGGATCTGTAGATTTGAGTGGTTAAGTTTGTATAATTTGAGTGTCCCAAGGGTTTTTGAGTAGGCTGAATCTATTTATGCAATCAGAATACAATTGAAACAACAAAAAATAACGATTTTGTCCAAATTTACATCTCCGAATTCCTGCCAAAAATACTCAAAAGATAGAATGTTTAGCCAACACCCTAGATAATGGTGATATCAATTATGAAAAAACTAACAATATAAAAGTGAAATCCATGTTTCCATATATCATAATTTTTTTTTTCATGAAAGTATATATAAACTAGCTTTATTTATTAAACATATTATTGTGAGAATAGAATTTTAATTTTGTTTTCTTAAAATTAAAATTAAGACAAACAAATGAATAAAATTATATTTAATAATATCCGATAATAGGTTTATGTTATAACTTATAGTATGATTATATTAGTATTTTTTTAATAAATTTTAATTATTAAGTTTAATTATGTTTTTATCATGGAGAATTGTGGGTAAGATAAAGCTTCAACACATTGAAAAAACTACCTTCTATTTATCTGGATTTCAACTTGTAGATAAATGATCAATTTGTACACACTTCCATAACCAGATCATCTCGCAATTAAATCATGGGATCTAATTTTATTTGATTAAAATATATCTCATCTCTCAATCTTAGCCAACAATTGTTGTATACACCTCAATAAGGAGATCATCTTGCAATTAAATCAAATCATGGGATCTAATTTTATTTTTATTTGATTAAAATATATCTCATCTCGCAATTTGAGCCATCAATTTCTAAACCAACGGTTATCAATTTCTAAATCAATGGTTACTTCACCTTACTCTCCACACAGGGAGAGAAGGATCAATTAGTATTGTTAACAAGGATCTTTGTGTGGATTAGTGATATTTTAGCAGTTAAACCACTTGAGCTAACTACAGGTAACCAATTCTTAAATTTTGAGTTTTCCCTTAACAACAAAATCGACCAAATCTTTATTTACTCTAAAATTTTACTTAAACTTCATGATACATTTGTTTAATCCTAGTTTATTTTAAAATTAATATTAAGTACGACTTGCAGAGCTCGATGTTCTACAGCTAGGGTTTCCACAGGAAAGTCGCTTCTATTGCCCTCATGGCCTCTAGGTCGGGGGGAGGAGTTCCCCCGCAATCTCCTCCTCCCTCTGATATCATATCCTTTCAGTCTCTTCTTGCCTTGTATACAAAAAATAAGAAATGCCCTCCACAGTCTCGTTTTGTGAAGAAGATCGATGAGATCCCCAAGGTTCCAGTACATCCGTCTACCTCTCGTCCATTTTCCCTCCGACTTGTTGAGAATGGGGTGATCAGACAGTTTATGGGGTTGTGGCCCTCTCCAAGAGCAATGACATAATGGTTGGACCAAAATTGGAAGAAAATGATAAAAGGGAAAATGTCTTCTGTGTTTTGTGGTAAGGCGTTCTTCGTCTTTCTCTTTGAAAATAAAGTTGATAGAGATATGATATTTAGAAACGGCCCCTATTTCGTGGGCTCAAAGGGAATGTACCTGAACAAATGGACCCCAGATTTTAGTCCGGAAAACAACATCCCATCAGCCGTTCCAGTATGGGTTCGTTTTCCCTTTCTTCCCCTGCACTGCTCGAATGACAAAACCCTGAAAAAAATTGGGAACATGCTGGGTAGATTCATTGATCATGTCGAACCACGAGAAGGCCTCCAAGATTGTGCTCGCCTATGTGTAGAAGTAGATCTGGAAAAAGGATTACCATAGGTCATTCAACTTACCTTGGATAACTGGTCCTATATCCAGACAATGGACTACGAACAACTCCCATTTAAGTGCAAAGCATGTCACGAATATGGCCACTTTGCAAAAAATTGTCCAAAGAAAAAGGTAGACCAACTAGAAGAAAAAGAACAGGAGCAATGAAAACAAGCCAAAAGAAAGAAAATCCCAAATAAATTGGCAGCACAATAGCTGGAGTGTAGAGAATCCTCCATGCCTTCTTCTCCTATCAAAGGAAAATCTCCGATGGTGGGGAATCATGAAGCAGAAAGAAGTAAAAACATGTATACAATTCTAGAAAATATAGAGGTAGAAATAGTAGACTCAAAGGAAAAGGAAACAACAAAAGAAAATCAGATCCATAAGGAAAAAAATTCATCTCTCCCACTAGATCAGAATGAACTAGAAGTAAATCATCTTGAGGATCCTTCCCCCAATATGAATCCCCCCCTAGGTTTCTTCAGATGTTCCGGTAATTCTAGAGGAAGATAGTTAGGAGGATTTTGGGGAAGATTTGGATTTGGAGATCACTAAGAACACCAAAGCATCAAAGGTGGGTCGGAAAACTAATCGAAACAGAAGGGAAAAAGATGCATCTCGAGACAAAGAATTGGGAATCCAGACCACCCTAGAAGAAGTATTCAAGAAATATGGGAAATCAGGAAAGGCACCCTCTTCTAAGGGACACTCTCAACCCTCTAAAGGGGGGGCAACCAAATCCACAAGTAAGTAATGAAGCTAGTCTCCTGGAATTGTATGGGTATGGGACCAAAAAAAAGGAAGCTATGGGAAAGTTAATTAAGTCAGAAAAAACACAAGTAAGTAATGAAGCTAGTCTCCTGGAATTGTATGGGTATGGGACAAAAAAAAAGGAAGCTATGGGAAAGTTAATTAAGTCAGAAAAAACCCCAAATCCTCCTAATCCGGGAGACTAAAATGCAAGGGCCAAAGGCCCTCCGTGAAATTCAACAAATATGGAAAACAAGCGTAGGAGAAACTCTAAATGTAAGAGGAGCCTGGGGGGGAATTTGCACCATGTGGAATACATTGACCTTCCTTGAAGAAAGCAGATATGAAGCAGCCCATTGGGTTATGGTACATGTAACACACCCACGACGGGGCATAAATAAAAAAAAATATTTTTCCTCAATTAGTCGAATCCTCCATCCAAGGTCTCTAATCCTGGTCAATGGACCTTCAAAATTCGTGAGCTGAAACAACTCTTCGGTGCCCTACTGGAATCTCTAAGAAATCGACCCACGGGTCTTTGAGAGACTTCACCCGTGCAAACTAGCACCAGGTGCAAGCTTCCTCCATGTGACCACCGACTGTGACCACGTGCCTATCCAAAAGGTGCTTTGCAACCTCGGACCTCAGGTGTTTTTCTATGGGCCAAACTCGATACTCTCGATTTTTGATTTCCCGATCGAAGAGTCCTCTAGGCGCTAGCTCTTCTCTCTATGCTCCTTCGATTGAGATGTTGGGTGATAACCTAGGGCCCAACTACCAAGCGATTCAGGACTTCATGTTTCACGTCTCCTAAGGGCAGTTCACTTCTCCTCTCTGAGGTCCGATATGCAAACTCCCTCCAAGAACAAATCTACTGTCCACACTCTCCCTTCGATCGACGGTTGCGATCAAATCACGAGTTCGCATCTCGGGTATTTGGATGTGAGTCCACCTTGACTCTTTCGATCCCCGATCTTCCGATAGAGTCAAATCAACGGTCCACGGTCTTTCGTGATCCTACGGTCTAGATCAACTTGCGAGTTCGGATCTCGCGAGTTCCCATGATTCTGCCCTTGAATTTTCCGATTTGTGAGTCAGCGAAACGCTGATCTCCCGTCGTGTGTCCTATCCCGATGGACGACTAGGATTGTTGCGGTTCCCAACTCCTCGGGAATTTTCAAGGTTTTAGGCCTTGTGCACTTTCCTTGGGATCCAACGGTTGTTGGTCCTCACTCTCAAATCTGACGGTCTAGATCTGATCCCCTCCTGCGCGCTCTTCTAATTGTCTGGACGTGGATTCCCACGGTCTAGATCTCTCACAGTGCTCGATCCAATGGTCACTGTTGCTCCTCCTCCTGAGATTTCACTTTCTTCCCTGACTTGGAAGATTTCAGATGTTTCAAAGGTCTCGACCCTTGATTTACTTTCTGTGAGCCCTAATGTATGGGTCTTGACTCCCGCTTTCCCTCCCGAGCTTACAAACTTGAGACAAGTTCGCCTCTTGGACCTCATCTGCTCTTCTGAAAGGCACTTGTCTCTTTTGAGCTTGGTCCTTAGGGAATTTTGAATTTTCACGTACTCTTTACGTTAATCTACTTGCGTCAGATTGACGGTCCACGACCTTCCTCGATCCAACGGTCTAGATCACATCGCAACTTCGGTTTTCAGAAGTTTAGTCGCGCCAACATGCGAATCTCCCGATGTGCGAATCCTTGATCCCGCCAATCCGACGGTCAAGGAGGGTTTTGATAGATCCTTGAATCTATGGTCCAAGCCACATCGCAACTTCGGGTTTCGAAAGTTTAGTCGCGCCAACGTGTGAATCTCTCGATGTGCGAATCCCCGATCTCGTCAATCCGACGGTCAAGGAGGGTCCTGATAGATCCTTGGATCTACGGTCCAGGTCACATCGCAACTTCGGTCGTTTAGTCGCGCCAACGTGCGAATCTCCCTACTTTTCCTAAGCTCTGTTGGCTCTGAAAGGCTTAAGATTTTTTCACTCTTTCTCCTGAACGTAACTCTTGGAAGCATTCTTCCGTGCACTCCTTATGTTCATTCCTCAACTCTAGGACTTAAGATGGTCTCAGTCTCTACCCACCTTGTAGAGACTCAGTGCCTACATGCACTACCTCTCCCGAGCTTAATAGATTCTGTCCTCGCAGTGATTGTGGGGTTCAACCTCCGTAATCAGGGAAGTACTCACTCGACTCTAGGATGGTGACGAAATTCCCTGGGAAGTGCTTCCGAGGAATTAAACTAGAGCATAAGCAAATCAAGCAAATATGAAATTTCTCAAGGAACGAACGCATACTCTTAACTTAATCATTTAATACAGAAACCATTATAGGCATATAAATACAAGCATACATTCATTATTTCCAATTCAAAGCACAAGGCATAAAAACACTTATCATAACCATAAGGCGTGATGCGACTACTGAGAGGGGTGCTCGTTTCCACCCAACCACAGGCTCAATCACTCCCAACGGATTTATCACTGGCCATCCCCGAGCTTATGCCACGATGCTTTGAGATTCACTCTCTTACTTCCAGCTCAACGGAAGTTAGGGACGAAGGTTACTCTCCTTCTCCCAATACAGGAATAGATAAGGATGAAGGTTACTCTCCTTCTCCTGGCTCAGTCTCTATCCTCTGTGATTAGAACTCACTTTTCGCTTTCAATCCTTCCTCAGAACCTGAGAGTTTTTCGCTCTCATCTTTGCATTCTTCGCAGGTTATCCTCTACCCACCACACCTCTTTTCTTGTCTTCCTCAGCAAGATTGTGTGTGGCTTAAATTCCCAGTCTGTGGTCAGGTCTGGAAGCCTTACAGATGCGTAGTCTGCCCCATCCCCTCATTAAATATTGAGGAGGTCTTCCCACCTACCAGCCTGATTATAATTCATTCTGAGTCAGAGGGTTGTTCTGATCTTGAGCAATTAAACCCAACATAGTACTGGTTCGGTGGAGGTTAATGTAACCATCCCGGGTCCCTTCCACCACCTTTTCATTATCCATCTTGATCTCTCTTATCACATCCCCTTCACAACAGTCATGCAACACGTATCCATTATCTATTAAAATAACAAAATTTACATTCATCGACATTTTATACAAAGGTCCATCAAAACAAACATTCACACCTTTGAGTTTGCCATAGTTCCTGGCCAATAAAGTTATATTTACAAACTGGGGGAAACATGGTGTTACAATTCCCTCCCCCTTAAAGGAATCATCGTCCTCGATGTTCTATCTATCAACATGATATGTATGTACGAAAGTAAACAAAATCAGATATGCATGTCTCATGGCATCTTCCATTTCCCACGTAGCCTCATCCTGGCCAAAGTGTTTCCATTGCATGTTGACTTGTGCAATGGCTCATTTCTTGAGTGAGGTTTCCTTCTTGTCTAGTATGCAATGGGATTTTGGCAGTAATTCTCCCTCCGGTTCCACCTGGATCACATACCAATCAATTATATGATTAGTATCGTGTACATATTTCTTCAATAATGAAACATGGAAAACATTATGTGCCTTTACAGGTCCCAGTCTATCGAAGACTTCAAAGGGTCCACAATACCGAGGTGCCAACTTGGCACAGACTCTCGTTCTCAGGGAACTCTTCCTGGGTCTAACTCTGAGATAGACATGGTCTCCTGTCTTGAACTCTCGGGGAGTTCTTTTTCTGTCGGCATAACTTTTCTGTCTATCCTGAGAAATCTTTAGATTTTGCTTTATTTGGATCACTTGTTGTTCCATCTCTTTCAGCATGTCGGGTCCAATTGTAACTATGTCCACTAGATTATTCCAACTGATCGGAATCTTGCACTATCTACCATAGAGGGCTTCAAAAGGACTCATCTTCAAGGATTCTTGATAACCGTTGTTGTAGGCAAACTCTACCAATGGTAGGTAGTCTTCCCACTTCTTAAGTTGATGCATTACATGCATCCTTAGCACGCATTCTAATATTTGGTTCACTCTTTCTGTATGTCCATCAGTTTGAGGGTGATAGGTTGTGTTGAACAACAATTTAGTCTCAAAACTGACCATTAGGGATTTCCAAAAGTTTGAAGTAAATTTGGTATCTCTGTCAGATACAATTTCCTTGGGCATGCCATGCAGTCTGAATATCTCCTTCATGAATATGTTGGCAATATCTATTTCCTTGCAAGTTGACTTGACAGGGATGAAATGGGCAGACTTACTCAKTTTTTCCACCACGACCATGATGGCATCATTTTGCTTGGTCGACTTTGGCAATCTGGTGATGAAATCCATGGAGATGGTTTCCCATTTCCATTCTGGGATTGGTAGGGGCTGTAACAATCCTGCTGGATGTTGGTGTTTTGCCTTAACTTGCTGGCATTCTAGGCACATAACTAGATAGTTAGCTATGTATTTATTCAACCCAGGCCAATAGAATTGTTTCCTAGTGGCCGTGATCATCTTTTGATATCCTGGGTGACCAGTATATGGTCTCTTATGCAGTTCATCCATTATGAACCTCTTCAAGTCGTCACAGTTCGAAATATACAATCTGTTTTTGTAAGTCAACAACCCTTCCTCGAGTGTTTGGTAGCCTTCATACTTTATCTCTGCAGGCTCTTGTCTTAGGTATGAGGTTACGGTCTTCAAGAATGCATCCGTCTCTTGTGCATTTCTGACTCTTTCCCTGACATCTGTTTTATAGGTGCTTACTACTGTTAGATGAATCGTTTTCATACTTCTACTAAGGGCATCAACCACCCTATTTTCCTTTCCTTTGATGTGTTTGATTTCGAAATCAAACTCACTAAGAAGATCCATACACCTAGCTTGCCTGGCATTGAGCTTTGGTTGATCAAACAAGTGCCTCAACCCACAATGGTCTGCCATAAGCACAAATATCCTTCCCAGGAGGTAGTGCCTCCACATTTTTAAAGCATGTACTATGGCAGTCAACTCTAGGTCATGGGTCACATAATTGACCTCATGCTCATTTAATTTCTGGGACGCGTAGCAAATTACACATCCCTCTTGCATAAGGACTCCCCTGAGTCCTTCCTTGCAGGCATCTGTACACACGAGGAAATCATTATTCAGGGCTGCAATATTCAACAAGGGTGCATGGGTCAAGAGGTATTTCAGTTCCTAAAATCGTTTTTCACATTTTGATGTCCAAATGAATTTGATCCCCTTTTTCTGAAGGGCAGTGATTGGACAACCAATTTTGGAAAACCCTTTTATGAAACTTCTATAGTATCCTGCTAAGCCCATGAAGGATCTGATGTCTGATACATCCTTTGGGGTAGGCCATTCCATAATATATCTGATCTTATCGAGGTCCACTGCCACCCCTTCCTTAGAAATGACATGGCCTAGGTAATGGACTTTCTCCTGAAAGAAGTCGCACTTGCTAACCTTAGCATATAGCTGATGCTCTCTTAGTACTTGAAGTACGAGTCTAAGATGTTCTTCATGCTCCTCCCTATTCTTGGAGTATATTAGGATATCATCAATGAAAACCAATACAAATTTGTCCATAAATTTGTTGAGTACATTATTCATCAAGCACATAAAAGTGGTGGGGGCATTGGTTAACCCAAATGGCACCACCATGAATTCATAGTGACCATACCTCGTTCTGAAGGTTGTTTTGTGGATGTCTTCATCCTTAATCCGGACTTGGTGATATCCATACCTTAAGTCAATATTCGAGAAGATGGAAGCACCTCCCAATTGGTCGAACATGTCATCGATTCTTGGTAAGGGGTACTTGTTATTTATGGTTGTCTTATTGAGTTGTCTGTAATCTATGCACAATCAGAGTGTGTTATCTTTCTTTTTCACAAACAAGACGGGCGCTCCCCACGGGGATACACTGGGTCAGATGTAGCCTTTGTCCATCATCTCCTTTAGTTGTAGCTTGAGCTCAACTAGCTCTAGCGTGCTCATCCTGTATGGTGTTCTAGATGTTGGTACCTCTCCTGACGTAAGTTCTATCGAGAAGTCAATATCCCTTCTTGGAGGTAGACCTGGTACCTCTTCTGGGAACACGTCCTTGTATTCTCTTAATATGGGGTGATCCTCTAGGTTTGGTTTGTCATTCTCAATAGATTCCAATACATGTATGGCATATAAGGAGCACCCCTTTATACAATACTTTTTCATTTGAAGGGTTGATATTTGCCTCAGTGAGACAGGCTTCTGAATCCCTTGGAGGGTCGTCTTTCTCCCTTCTTCATTTACACATTCTAAAGTTTTATGATAACAGTCCAATTTAGTTTTATAAGAAGCCAACCAATCCATACCAATCAACAAGTCATAAGATCCCAGGGGAAGTATGTTAAAGGTTGCTCGGGTGAGAAATCCACCCATGATGAATTGATAGGCTGGTATGACCTCTGCCACCTTTCTTTTGGTCCCAATAGCTAATTGCACCAACCACGGTTTAACATGTCTAATTGATTTCAGTTTACACTTATCAACAGCTTGAGGGGCCACATAACTCAAATTAGAACCCGGGTCAATTAAAATAGAAATTAGATGGTTTGCGATCATACCTTCCAGCTCCACTATTGAGGCTTGGTGGTCGGCTTGATTATTGTGCAAGGCTGCATAGATTCGTGGCATGCTCCTAGCCACATAATTGACGGTGGTAACTTCTTGGATATTGTAGACTCTCTTAGTCTGTTGTTTGTGTGGGCAGTCCCTCAATTTGTGATTTTCTCCACAACCCCAACATTTTAAGGGTTACTTCTTTAGGTTATCGATCTTTACTGGGACTATTTGAAAAGGTTTATTTCCACTTTGAGAGGGGAAATTTTGTTGATATACACTTCTAGCAAGAAGGTTCCTTCTAGAATATTTTCCATAGTTTTTAAATCTTGAGGATTTAAACCCTTTCTTCTGGAATCCCGAACTACTCTTCTTCTTCCAGTCCTCATGGGGTCTTGTCTTACTCCCAAACTGTTCATAATAATACCTCGCCTTCTGGATAGCTTCTTCTAAGGTCTTTGGTTCGTCGAACACAATCCTATCCCGGTAGGTCTGAGGTAACCCACTAATGAACCGCTGCATTTTTACTTTTTCATCTTTTATGTAGGGTACATACCTTAGTAGTTCAAGGAATTTATTGACAAATTCATCTATGGTGAGTTTCCCCAGCCTAAGCTCATAGAATTCCTTAGTCTTCCCATCCAAGTATTTTTTTGACAGATACTGCTTCCTGAAGTATTTCTCAAGTTGTTTTCATGATAAGTCCTTCTTATGGACTCCTTTCACATTCCTAAGGTTTTCCCACCATATGGAAGCCTTTCCATTTAGGTTGAAGATGGCTATTCTAGCCTTCAAGTTTTCAGAGTAGTCATGGACTCTGAAGTACTTCTTTAAACCAAGCAGCCAAGCTTCCGCCTCTTCTCCCTTCTTAATCTCTCCATCGAAAGAGGGTGGTTTGACTTTCTTGAACTCTTCAGGACCATGGGTTTTGGAACACTTTCGCTTCTTTTCTTTCCTTTGAGAATGTGAGCTAGGCCTTCTACTAGAAGATCCTTCAGAGTTGTCAGCTTCCTCTCTAGAGGACTCTCCCGATGAGTGTCCCCTACCTCCAGGTTGGACCTTCTTCGTGGTAATTCTCCCAGTGGGGTAACTTATGGAGCCATGTTTTCGGGTCTCAGGTGGACTCTGACTTCTCTTTTTGTGTCGTCGATCCACATGACTGGTTGCGGGTTTATGCTGTACTTGCCTCTGTATGTCAGATAAGCTCTACAAAAATACTGCGTTAGTTTCTGTTTGTTTTTCGTGTTCCTTTATCAATCTCTCATTGTTATCCTTGCAACTCTATAATTCGGCCTTGAGGCTCCTTAGAGTTTCAGCCAGATCCAGAGGGGTTTCCACCTCCCTCCTTTTGTCAGATTCTTCGTCTCTATTGTGGGAACCATCCCCCACTTATGTTATGTCACCATACTTTAGTCTTGAAGTTTTCCCTTGATTTACTGACTGCTCAAGTGCTGACCAAAACACTTATTGTTAGCTAACAGTCTAATAGTTAATGAAAAATACACGGTTCAATTTCTTAAATTCACACATAGTAGAAAGTTTCATTCTTTCCCTTAATAACATTTTTAACCAGAGTTTTTAAGAGGTAAAATGGAGTGTCAATGTTTTAAAATTACTCCACATAGAGTTTTTCCGTGACTCGTCCATGAGCCCAAGCAGGCCAACTGTTGTAACCATGCTCTGATACCAATTTGTAACACATCCATGGCGAGGCATAAATAAAAAAAAATTATTTTCCTCAAGTAGTCGAATCCTCCATCCAAGGTCTCTAATCCTAGTCAATGGACCTTCAAAATTCCCGAGCTGAAACAGCTCTTCGATTCCCTATTGGAATCTCTAAGAAATTGACCCACGGGTCTTTGCGAGACTTCACCCGTGCGAACTAGAACATGGTGCAAACTTCCTCCATGTGACCACCGGTTGTGACCATGCGCTTATCCAAAAGGCACTTCGCGAACTCGGACCTCGGGTGTTTTGCTATGGGCCAAAACCGATACTCTCGATTTCCGATTTCCCGATCGGAGAGTCCTCTGGGCACTAGCTCCTCCCGCTATGCTCCTTCGATTGAGAAATTGGGCAATAACCTGGGGCCCAACTACCAAGCGCTTCAGTACTTCATGTTTCATGTCTCCCAAGGGAAGTTCACTTCTCCTCTCTGAAGTCCGATATGCGAACTCCCTCCAAGACCTAATCTATGGTCCACAATCTCCTTTCGATCGACAGTTGCGATCAAATCGCGAGTTGGCGTCTTGGGTATTTGGATGTGAGTCCACCCTGACTCTTCCGATCCCCGATCTTCCGATAGATTCATATCAATATTCCACGGCCTTCCGTGATCCTACAGTCCATATCAACTCGCGAGTTCCCATGATTCTGCCCTTGACTTTCCCGATTTGTGAGTCAACAAAACGTTGATCTCCCGCCACGTGTCCTATCCATATGGACGACTAGGATTGTCGTGGCTCCCATCTCCTTGGGTATTTTCAAAGTTTTAGGCCTCATGCACTTTCCTTGGAATCCAACGGTTGTTGGTCCTCACGCTCATCTCTGATGGCCTAGATCTAATCCCCTCCTGCATGCTCTTCTAATTGTTTGGATGCAGATTCCCATGGTCCAGATCTCTCACAATGCTCGATCCAACAATCATTGTTGCTCCTCTTGAGCTTTCACTTTATTCCTCGACTTGGAATATTTTAGATGTTTCGAAGGTCTCGACTTTCGATTTACTTTCTGCGAGCCCTGATGTATGGGTCTCGACTCCCGCTTTCCCTCCTGAGCTTATGAACTTGAGACACGTTTGCCTCTTGGACCTCATCTTCTCTTCTAAAAGGCGTTTGTCTCTTCTGAGCTTGGTCCTTAGGGAATTTCAAATTCCCACATATCTTTGCATTAATCTGCTCGTGTCAGATCGACGGTCCACGACCTTCCTTGATCCAACGGTCTAGATCACATCGCAACTTCGGTTTTCAGAAGTTTAGTTGCGCCAACATGCGAATCTCCCGATGTGCGAATCCCCGATCTTGCCAATCCGATGGTCAAGGAGAATTTCGATAGATCCTTGGATCTATGGTCCAGGCCACATCGCAACTTCGAGTTTCAG
The DNA here is from genome assembly GCA_010110895.2 of Picea sitchensis. NCBI lineage: Eukaryota > Viridiplantae > Streptophyta > Pinopsida > Pinales > Pinaceae > Picea > Picea sitchensis. The sequence continues at coordinate 26,332 of SNQJ01S0033702.1, forward strand.
AAGTTTAGTCGAGCCAACGTGCGAATGTCCCGATGTGCGAATCCCCGATCTCGCCAATTCGACGGTCAATGAGGGTCCTAATAGATCCTTGGATATACGGTCCAAGTCACATCACAACTTCGGTCTTAGGAAGTTTAGTCATGCCAACGTGCAAATATCCCTACTCTTCCTAAGCTCTGTTGGCTCTGAAAGGCTTAAGAGTTTTGCACTCTTTCTCCTGAACGTAACGCTTGGAAGCATTCTTCCGCGCACTCCTTACATTCATTCCTCAACTCTGGGACTTAAGATGGTCTCGGTCTCTACCCACCTTGTAGAGACTCGGTGCCTACATGCACTACCTCTCCTGAGCTTACTAGACTCCATCCTGGCAGTGATTGCGAGGTTCAACCTGCGCAATCAGGGAAGTACTCACTCGACTCTAGGATGGTGACGAAATTCCCTGGGACGTGATTCTGAGGAATTAAACTAGAGCATAAGGAAATCAAGCAGATATGAAAGTTCTCAAGGAACAAACACATACTCTTAACTTAATCATTTAATACATAAACCATTATAGGCATATACATACAAGCATATATTCATTATTTCCAATTCAAAGCACAAGGCATAAAAACACTTATCAGAACCATAAGGCGTGATGCGACTGCTGAGAGCGGTGCTCATTTCCACCCAACCATAGGCTCAATCACTCCCAATGGATTTATCACTGGCCACCCCCGAGCTTAGGCCACGATGCTTTGAGATTCACTCTCTTACTTCGAACTCAACAGAATTTAGGGACAAAGGTTAATCTCCTTCTCCCAATACAGGAATAGATAAGGATGAAGGTTACTCTCCTTCTCCTAGATCTATCTCTATCCTCTGTGATCATAACTCACTTTTCTCTTTCAATCCTTTCTCGGACCCGAGAGTTTTTCTCTCTCGTCTCTGCATTTTTCGCAGGTTCTCCTCTACCCACCACACCTCTTTTCTTTCCTTCCTCAGCAAGATTGCGTGTGGCTCGAATTTCTAGTCCGTGGTCAGGTATGGAAGCCTTACAGATGGGTGGTCTACCCCATCCCCTAATTAACTCTTGAGGAGGTATTCCCACCTACCAGTCTGACTGTAATTCATTTTGGGTCAGAGGGTTGTTCTGATCTTGAGAAATTAAATCCAGCATAGTATTGGTTCGGTGGAGGTTAACACAACCATCCCGGATCCCCTCCACCACCTTTTCATTAGCCATCGTGGTCTCTCTTAGCACATCCCCTTCACAAAAATCATGCAACATGTAAGCATTATCTATTAAAATAACAAAATTTACATTCATAGACCTTTTATACAAAGGTCCATCAAAACAAACATTCACACCTTCGAGTTTGCCATAGTTCCTGGTCAATAAAGTTATATTTACAGACTGGGGGAAACAGGGTGTTACAGTACAATTGAAACATCTGTCCTCAGGTAATGTTTATCCTATCATCAATGTTTATATGCCTAATAACTATTGGGAGAAAGTAGAATGTTGGGAATCCTTGTTGGGTATCAAATATATTGGGTTTCTGCATAATTGTATCATAGCAGGTGACTTCAATACAACCTTGCATATGAAAGAAAAAAGAGGAGGCTCAATAGTAAGAGATCCTTTTGGGGAACACATGGAAGATTTGGTCTTTGGTATGGATCTCTTTGATGTTCACCCCAGCAAAGGTAAATACATGTGGAGCAACAAACATACTAGAGTAGGGCACATTGCAGCTAGGCTCAACCATTTCCTTATTCATAGCTCTTTGTTATCTATTCCAGATAAGATCTCTTCACATATAATTCTCTGGGGTCTCTCTGATCACATACAAGATCTCTCTATCCTTTGACAAAGCAGAAAATTTCAGCCCAATTCCCTTTTGCATTAATCCCCTTTAGTTGGAATCCCATGATTTCCTCCCTCTTCTCTCCAGTGTGTGGAATCAATGGGTGGTTGGGTCCCCTGTTGTTATTTGGGAACAAAAGATAAAAAGAACCAAAAAATATATAAAGGACTAGGTAAATAATTCTCCCCCCTCCCCTAGGGATGAAGTAGAAAAATATAAAAAGCAGTTGGGAGAACTATAGAAAAATATGGAAACTAAAGAAATCAATGATACCCATATCTCTCAAGAGAAATAATTTTTCCAAAAATACATGAAGGCTCTCAAAGATGAAGAAACAATATGGAGGATGAAATCAAGATCTCTATGGCTTCAGGAAGGGGACAAAAATACCTCATTTTGTTAGGGACCTAACCTCCCTAACCCCTCACATATATATAATAATATATTTCCATATAATAAAGACTGACATTAGTTAATAAGGCTTATTTAATAAAGTGGAATAAATCAATGTAAGAATATCTAATAGAAATTTTTGCTTCTAGAAGGATCTTCCTCTAGAATGATCTTTAGAAGATAGAATTAACATAAATAAGAGTAGGAGTTATGAAAAGTTTTATCTTGAGAATTATTGTAATAGTGTGTTTCTCTGCTGGAGGTTTCCCCCTTGAAGAGGCCAGTGAACATTGTTTACTATCAATAAAGGTATTATTTTGGTGTTGTGGTTTCATCTATTGTGTTTTTCTTCCTTTATTCTCTGCAATATTTCTGTTTTCAGCTATTATAATAGATCTGATACCTTACAAGTGGTATCAAAGCACTTTCCTTGGCAGAAAATTGTGGGTTATTTTTTTTTTAGGGTAGAGACATATCCTGAAATCTTAAAGCTACATAGATTTGTTTTTCGATGCATAAATTTGCATTCGGGGAAGCATACACGCATGAACTACAAGTGGTACTTAAACGCACATTGTTGGCCACACTTCTAACCCTTGTTGTTACCCCTTCGAGTGGTAGCACATTAGAAAACACCTTTATGCAGATCAACCTAGATCTTCTAAAGCCCTCCATAGATAAACCAATCGACTGCCTGATTGCTATCGTTCCACCAAGAACAACACTCGAGAAGATACTATCTAGTACCTGGGTAGTCGAGTAGTACGACTAAGGGCATGGACTAGCCTCCTTAGTTGCGTCCCTGAGATATTGGGACAAGAACTACTGTTGGACCCCACACGTATATCAGAGAGCTATAGCACAGGGAAAACCCTTGTCTGTAGAAACCCTAAATACCCTAACCCTTGGGACGGAAATAGAAACATAACAAGACAAGATCTATTGATGTGCAACTTTACCTCCTGCATTCTGGTTGTGAAATTACTACACAATTTTTCCTATTAAGAATTTGGGCCTTTCAACACTGCAGTATTATTCAGATCAGAGTATAACTCTGCAAGAGTAAAAGAAAAAAAAAGTTTGGGGCCTGCCTGCACCCTTATTTGAGACCTATTCCATAGGACTCCTCTTTTCATCCTGATCCAAGTGATACCTATCATTTTTTAACCTTGTTTTTTAATGGACCCACTCGCCCTTTTCCACTACCTCTCTTTTCCACCTCTTCCATTGAAGTGTTAGTGCAGTGGAAAGATACAACTCTAGAAGATGCCACTTGGGAGCTGACTACCATTCTGCAGTAGTTTCCTCATCTCAAGCCTTGAGGACACGACTCTTTTTCAAGGGGGAGGGCATGTTAGGGGCCTAACCTCCCTAACCCATCACGTATATAGAATAATATATTTCAATGTAATAAAGGCCGACATTAGTTAATAAGGCCTATTTAATAAAGTGGAATAAGTCAATCTAATAATACCTAATAGAAGTTTACGCTTCTAGAAGGATCTTCCTCTAGAATGATCTTTAGAAGATAGAATTAGTAGAAATAAGAGTAGGAGTTATGAGAAGTTTTGTCTTGAGGTTCCCCCCTCAAAGAGGCCAGTGAACATTGTTTCCTATCAATAAAGGTATTATTTTGGTGTTGTGGTTTCATCTATTATGGTGTTTCTCCTTTATTCTCTGTAATATTTCTGTTTTTATCTATTATAATAGATCTGGTACCTTACACCTTCTTTCACAAGTAGGAAAAGGCTCAAAAATATAGAAATAGAGTGGAATAAATAAAGTCACAGTCAGGGGCACTCATTACCTCCTTCGAGGAAATTAAAAAGGCAACTTCTACTTATTTTGGGAATCTTTATACAAAGGATGGAGAAGACAATCAAGAAATGAGTGAAAATTTTATATAACATATCCCCGCCTTGATCACAGAGGAGGATAACATATCTCTAAACAAGAAGGTTTCTATTGAAGAAGTCAGAGAATTCCTCAATCAGTTTGACCCAGACAAATCCCTTGGTCCAGATGGCTTCACTCTTCACTTCTATATAAAATGTTGGACAATTATCAAAATTGATTTCATTTGAATGATTAAATATGTTCAAAAATCTTGTAGGATGGGTGGTGCCACCAACTCATATTTCCTAGCCTTGATCCCAAAGGAAAAAAATGCCTCTTCCTTTGACAGGTTCCGTCCCATATCTCTCTATAATGTTTCATACAAAATTCTGGCAAAATTCATTGCAAACAAATTGAAGCCGATATTACCCCGCCTCATTCTTCCAAACCAAGGAGGATTCATTGAAAAAAGACAGATTTGGGACAATATCACTCTGGTCTAGGAGGCGATACACACCAGTTTCAAAAATGGAGAAAGATGTATGGTTATTAAAATAGATATGGCAAATGCATTTGATCAAGTAACGCATAGTTTTCTTATTGAAGTTTTAAATATTTTTGGTGTTAATCAATCTTTTATCTCTTGGATCAGACCCTGGATCTCCACCCCATGGATATCTCTTTTAATAAATGGTAGGCCTGCCCACCTTTTAAAAGTCTCAAGAGGCTTAATATAGGGATGCCCACTTTCCCCTATGTTGTATGTTTTAATGGAAAAATCTATGAATAGAAGATTAGAACATGAAAGAAGAACATGCTCCATCCCAGGTCTGAAGATTGCAAGAGGAGTCAAAAGAATAAACCACTCTCAATTTGTTGACGATACCCTGCTTCTTATTAGTGCTTCTCAAATTATGGGAAGTTGATTTAAATTGGTTTTGGATCAGTATGGTGAAGCCTTGGGAGGAATTATAAACAAAAACAAGATCCAAATATATGCATGGAATATAAAAGAAAGCACTCTAGCAAGAATTGCCAGTCTGTTGCAATTTCCTTTCTTAGTGGATTGGAAATTATTTAAATACTCAGGAAATCCAATTAGCTTGAAATCTCTCCCAGGGGAGGCATGGAAAGTTATTCTACAGAAGATAAAAGACCAATTCGAATTTTGGGGAGATATTTGGTTTAATTCGGCAAGCCGAGTGGTTTTAGTGAAATCAGTCTTATATTCTTTCCCCATCTTCCAATTCTTCGCTCTTTTAGCTCCAATGGGGATAAAAAAGGAAATGGCTTAGATAATCCACAAATTCCTATTTCAAGGGGATAAATATAATGAGAAAAAATTCCATATGGTCAATTGGACTACAGTCTGTGCCCCTAAGTGCATGGTGGGCTAGGAGTCTGGGATCCTGAAAAAGATAAATATTGCACTGGGAGAAAAACTTCTCTAGAGATTGATATTTGATGGTAATGACTGGTGGAAGAAATAAATTTGCCACAAATACCTATCAAGAAACAGAAGAAGATGCTTGTACATAGCTCATGATCAACAATCAGGCTCTCCTATTTGGAAACTAATAAGTTCCTCTCTTCCGATCTTACGAGATCATATTTTTTGGTGCTCAAGGAATGGAAAGGATATCAATCTTTGGGAGGAATCCTTCTCTCCCTCCGAAATCCTATTTGACATCACTTTCCCGGACCCTTTGCATACCTGGATAACAAACCAGGGAAAATCTTCCCTTTTTGACATCTTAGAATGACATAGCAATGGATCTTGGAAGGGGTGGAACTTGGGAGAAATCCCTCCTATTCTTATCCCAAATTCTCAATCTTTTCTCGTGTTTTTCAATGGCTCAACTCTTGTTCATATTCAACAGTAGGACTGTAGAGGTTGGGGTTCTTCTGGCTATTCGGTAAAGGAAGCATACAAGCTCCTTCTCAAGCAATCCCAACTACCAAAAAATTCCAACATATGGAAGGAGATATGGAATATAGATGGGATCCCAAATGTCAATATTTTTGGATGGAAATTAGCACACAACACACTACTCACAGGAGAAAATATGCTCAAAAGAGGTATTATGGGACCGTTTAGATGTGCATTATGTAAACAAGACTATGAATCATCAACACATCTCTTCCTGGATTGTAATTTCTCCAAACAAGTATTGCGACTAGTATTTTCAGAATTAATGCATAAAATCATCTGGCCTTCAATGTGCAGAGTTATGATTGGGAAATGGAGTAAAGTCCATAAAGGATCCTTTTCAAACAAACCAACCTTTCTCTGTGTCTGGAAAGCATCCATTAAATTTTTTTGTTGGAAAACACGGTTGGCAAGGAACAAAGTCATTTTTAAAAATAAAATGTCTCCCCCCCTTTCGTAGTTTCTCATGCGATGGGCCAATTGGGGGAATATCTCTCTTCATGAAGAATCAAAGTTGAGAAAGTTGAACAATTGGAAATAGCATAAGAGCTCTAGATGACTAAAATGAATGTCAAAATAATTCATTCCCTCAAAAGACCTCAAATATCATTCTGGTAGCTTCGGATTTCACATCAAGAATACAATCTTTGGTTATATTCTCAAGTGGGATTCACCCTACGTTTTGATGGGGATTCAAAAGGAAACTCGGGGGAGGAAGGTGCGGGAGGGGTGTTGTATAGCCCTAGAGGAAATCAATTTCTAGACTTCTCTTGGAACTTGGGCGAGACTACCAACAATATGGCCGAAGCTTATGCTCTTTATCAAGGATCCAAAGCTTATGCTCTTTATCAAGGAATTTTGTTAGCACATGAAAAACACCTGAAGCATATCACAATAGTAGGTGATTCAAAAAACATCATCCATTTTTTTGTTGTGGGAACCAATCCTAAAGATGCCAAACTCAAGATAATTATTGACTGATCAAAATCACTCTTGTCCTCCATTCAAGTTCATTTATGTCATATACTGAGAGGAAACAATTGGGAAGCAGACATAATGGATAATCAGGAAATCGACATGGCCCCTGGATCCTTGAAAGTCCAAGGGCAGGCCTTTTTCATAGCTCCTCCATAATGGAAAATACCCCACTAAAAAGTAGGGCTAGTTGGGCCCACGAAGGACAAAGGAAGACACGTGAAAATATCATGCAAAGAGGGGATATATATAAATGGGAAAGGAGAGTCGATACTTCCATTGTCTCCTGGCTCGTGGGGATGTATAGGTCGCGCTTGGCATCGGTCTCATCCATGGAGATGTGCGGTCAGGTTATGCGCTCTTATTGTCATGGGAATTTATGACATTATGTACTTCACATCCTCTGGCCAGCTCGAGCAATAATAGATTTGATGACAGATGAAAAGGTTGCAATCATGAAAGGAAGTGTGGAAACTCAGATAGTACATGCCACGATAGCTCCGTTAGGACCTCTGGTGTGTGGGAAGATATTCAACAAACCTAGTTCATGCATCCTCACCTTTCGAGGTCCTATTAAGGATGGGAGAGTGCTAATGCTGGTTAGTTTCAAGAAGCTAGAAGCCAAAATTATGTCAATCAGGAAAAATTCCCAAGTCTCAACTTATTTATTGAATGTCACTGAATTCCCCTGGGAAAATGTAAAATCGGGCACCTAGTGTTCAGGTGAAGAACCACATTCTCCACCTCAATTGTCTCAGTGTTTGGAGGAAATCTCAGAGAGGCGTGATTTAATTGAAGTACATGGTAAAATTACGAGGAATTTAATAGTAAGTCTGTCTATTGGGTTAGTTTCTCTGAATTCAACATGTTTATGGATAGTTCATAATTATTTGCGATGGATTGCGGCGATGGTATTCCAGTGGCTTGGTGAAGGAACTCATATCCTTGTGCTCTCTATTGACACTCCGCACTTCAATTGGGACATATTTCTGGTTAGTTATCTTGGTTTCCTTTTCATTTCAGTTGTGCTCCTATTAAAACTATTTTCGTTGTCCAATTCTTCTGTCTATAAATTCAAAGTGTTCTTTGAAATTTATCTCCTCTCTCCCGCTTCCTAGCATCAAAGACGGGCTCTAGTAAGTTTGGTAGGTTGCATTCCGGAGGAGACTCTGTCAATTATAGAATTTGATCCTTGCATTTCGTCTCTCATCATGGCACACGTGAAAGCACCTCAACAAGCTTGGGCACTTGAATATGAGGAGTTGGTGGAGGGAAACTTTACCTTCACCCACCGACTTTCACTCAAAGTGGACTCCCATAGTTTGACTCTCTACTTTTCCCTGGAAACTTTGTGATCCAGTTGGATATTGGTGGCCACCCACCTATTTCAGTTGGCTCCTCTTGTTCGTTTTTAGTTCAACACGTTCTTCTGTACTTCTTTGTAATTGTGGGCTCTACACTTTTGGGGTTGTCTAAAGCCCTACACATCTTCAAGGTGGATACTGGTGGCCTCTCACCTAATCCAACTGGCTTATTTTGTATGTTTTTGTGTCAACAGATCTTGTTGTACTTCCAGGGCCGTTTTGGAGCCCTAAACAATGTTTTTTTGGCTCACCACAATAAAAATGTAGACAAAGTTAGAGTTGACGAAATGTGTAGTTCTCTAAAAGACCTTTCCAACAGGCTATCACATGCCTAAAACAAAGGTTGTATGCAAAATTTACGACCCAGGGAAGTTGAGGTACCAACTTACCCATAGGGGCCCACATGAATTTTGGTATTTCACCTCCTAGGGTTAGGTTTTTGGATGTCTAGGGTTTTTGCATTCATGAGTAATATCAAAAAGGCCCCTAGAGCCTCATTGTAATTCATTCTTATAAGACGGATGCACGTAGCAGCCACATCTCTTCTCAGAGATAACTACCACCATTCGAGCAAGTGTTTCAGTTCTACAATCTTACACTTTCATCCTATTTTATTTATTCAATAGAAGATATTGTTCACTGGATATCTGTGTTATTCTTCATATCTCCGTGTTTGTTGTATTCAGTCTGTTAATCAGTTTGTTCCGCTCTTAAGTCCGGATTAGTGGTATCAGAGCGGTCTTCTCTTCATTTATTTTTCTTCATGCATGTCCTCGACAAGATCTAGGTACAAGAAGTTGGGACTCAAACCAATCAAGCCATTGCAAGATCGGTCATGTCGAGCCCGACAATTACCCATGGGGGACGAAAATAAAGATGATGGAGTAGGAGATCCTATTAAAATGTTGCTCGAGGAATCCCTCGCGCGACAAAGGAACGAAATGATGGATAAATTTGTGCAGATCCTTCGACGACTGCCCATAGGAGAAGCATCTTCATCAAGTGGCCATGCAACACCCTTCAAGGTACAAGTAAATTTTGATATTCCATTATTTGAAGGACTGATATAGGCGGATGTTGTAGATAAATGGTTGAATTTGATCGAAGGGTATTTTTTGGTCCACAATTTTTCTGATAGAGAAAATATTACTTTTGCACTCCTTAAGGTTGTCCCCCATGTTAAGGATTGGTGGGATACTTACTTTGAGCAAAGGGACGTAGATGAATCTGTAATATTTGTGGTGGCCCCTACGTGGGATTCCTTCCAGGATGCCATTAAATAACAATACTACCCTGTTGGAAGCTACGAGGACCAATACACCAGATGGACCACCCTGTGTCAAGAAAGGGACTATACAATACCAGATTTCACCAATATTTTCCATACCATGCGCACCAAATTGGGTATCAAATACTCTGAGCATCATCTGATGCTCAAATACCGTGGTTTTTTTCATAGATACATTCAAACATAAATGGAGTTTCTGTACATCACCTCATTGGGCACGACTTATAGATACATTGTCAAGATAAAGCATAAATTTAAGCAAAAGAGGTGAGAGGTTAGATCTGCAAACTCCTCATAGCCGAAGCAGGGAAAAGGTGGCCCCAACCCACACAACAAGGGACTGAGCTGAGATGATCGTTCTCAAGAGAACCAGTCCAAGCCACAACATAAGAAGGGAAATGAGAAGATGAAGAAGGACACATGAAAATGGTGTGAGTACCATAAAATCCCTTGGCACAACACCGAAGAATGCCGCTCCAAGAAGTCACTCGTGGTCAAGCTGAAGGCTTCTGAGTCAGAGGTCGATTCTGATTCTGAATCAAATCTCGAAGGAGGGAAGCTGATTATCGATGTTGAACCCAGTCCCATTGTCACTACCACCAAATTCCGGCCAAGAGAACCAAAAGAAATAGAGGAAGGGGAATGCTTCTTTCACTCAAAAATGTGGGTAAAGGGTGCTCTGCTTCATTTCATTGTTGATAGCGGTAGTCAGAAGAACCTGATTTCAGCAGAGGTCATAAAGCAACTGGACCTGCCAATGACACTACACTCGTAGCCCTACACCATCAGTGGGCTTCACCAAGGAAGATAACTTTGTGTCAACCAACAGTGTTGTTGGGTATGTGTTATATTCCTTGCACAAGTAATAGTGTCTCATTTTTTCCTCAATTTTTTTTCCTCGAGAAATGTGTCACATATTTGCCTCGATTTTCATGTCCATTGTTGGGCGGTTTTTCGGCACATGGTTTTTGCCAATGGTTTTCTATTTCTGGTTAAGGAATTAGGTTTGTTGACTAATCCAAGTCATTGGGTTAGGTTTTGGATGTCGTTGGCTCCTATATGTATATTGTATTGAAAACAATGTAACATGATGAATGAATATAGAATATGTTGGTTTTCCCGGTTTGGGTTTCCAGGGGAAAAATATATGTGTAATGTTTGTATTTTCCATTGTATCTTTTCTGTTCTTTTACTGAAAATCCATTTGCAGTAAATATTGTACAAGGTTAAAATATACATTTGGTATCAGAGGTTTGTTGGCTTCATGGGGACGCCTTTGTGGTCAAGGGTTTGGCTCGGGACTGTGATAATCCTTGTTACAGTGGGAGATCTGTGGTATTGATTTTTCATGTGAAAAGAAATGGCAAGCAATTCAAAAATGGAGATCGAGAAGTTTAATGGGAAAATTTCTGAGTTGTGGAAGCTCAAGATGGAAGATCTATTAGTGGACAAAGATCAGTGGATCATGGTAGATCCAGGTACTGCACCTATAGCAACTTCAACAGATGACTAGAAAAAGTTGGATCAGAAGGTGAAGAGAACAATCCAACTGTGTCTATCAAATTCAATATTATTGAATGTGTTAGGGGAAGATACAACCAAGGATTTAAGGGATAAGTTGGGGAAGTTGTATTAGTCTAAGTCCCTAGTAAATAAACTATTCTTAATAAATAAGTTGTATAACCTAAGGATGAGAGATGGAGACTCGGTTGCAGAGCATTTGAACGCCTTCAATACTGTGGTAAGTCAGTTAGTATCTATTGAGATTAAAATTTTAGATGAAGATAAGTGTATCAGTTTACTGTGTTCTTTACCAGACTCATGGGATAGTCTGGTTGTGGCCATAGGTAGTAATACAACTTCCTTGAAGTTTGATGAAGTGGTATCATCCTTGTCGTCGGAGGAGATGAGAAGAAAGAATATGGAAGGACAGAGCACATACAAATTATTTGCAAGAGGACGCTCCCAGGAAATAAATAGATCTAAGTTCTCAAGTGGGAGATATAAGTCTAAGGGTAGATATAAATCTCCCGAAAAACTTGTAAAGGTATGTTGTAGATGTGGAAAAGAAGGACACTACAAGAAGCGATGTAGATCCAAAGTTGAGAAAAAGAAGGGATCTGAAGAATATCCTTCTACAGAAGAAAATACCTCCAAGGAAGATAGAGGGGATGTGTACTTGGCTTCTTCAAACACACATGAAGATCATGAGGCATGGTTGGTTGACTCAGGTGCATCCTTTCATATGACTCCCGACATGGAGTGGTTCTGTGAATATGAAAGCTATGATGGAGGTAATATTTTCCTAGGTGATGACTCGACAACCATAATCATAGGTCGAGGAAAAGTCAATTTGAGGATCATATATGTAAGGATTAGAACACTACCTGGTGTTCTACACATCCTAGGGTTTTCCATAAATTTGATTTTTGTAAGCAAAATGGACGATGCAGGGGTAAAAACAATATTTGAAAAGGAAACTTGTAGGATGGTTCGAGGAGCAATGGTGTTGTTGAAGGGAGTTCAGTTTGAAACTATGTATAATATGCAAGGAAGTACTATTATTGATGGGTGTAATAGTTCCATTGTTCCTGATATTGGATTTGAATAAGAAAGAACTCCTATAGTCTCTAGAAAAAACGTTATGTTGTGGCATCAAAGACTGGGCATATCGGAGAGAAGGTTCTTCGACTACTACACAATAAAGGTATGGTTGACGGTATATCTAACTTCTCTCTAGATTTGATTTTTGTGAACCTTGTATATATGGGAAGCATAATCGGGTAAGATTTGCCTCTAGTGCAACGAGGGCAGAAGAAATTTTATAACTAGTTCACAGTGATGTTTTTGGACTTGTGTCGGTCCCATGATTGGGAAAATCTATGTACTATGTTTCATTTATAGATGACTTCTCAAGGAATAATTGAATATATTTCCTCAGGAAGAAATTTGAAGTCTTTGACAGGTTTAAAGAGTTTAAGTCTCTTGTTGAGAATCAAACAAAGAAAATAATTAAGGTGTCGAGGACAGATAATGGTGGAGAGTTCTGCGGGAATGAATTTGAAGAATTTTGTAAGAAGTGCGGTATATCAAGGCAAAAGAATACTCCATATGCACCTCAACATAATGGAGTTGCACAAAGGATGAACATGACGTTGATGGAAAAATCAAGGTGCATGCTCAGTGGTGTTGGGTTAGGAAAATAATTCTAGGTAGAGGCAATGGGTATTGCATGTTACCTGGTCAATAGATCACCCTCATCAACGTTGGATGAAAAGACTCCACAAGAGGTATGGATTGTGTTTATGGGTCTTAAATCCCTAGTTCAATAGTAGGAACCAAACCTGCCACCGAGGCCCAATTAGACTCTGCAGTGTTTGGAATGGAATGGTTCTCCATATATTGCAATCCAACCAATTAATCAATGGGATTTAACATTTTCTTGTGAAGGCTCTTCCTTTAGTTTGGACTATCTCTTTTGTATTTTCCCTTGGGTGGGACCGATGTGAGGTGTAATCCAGTATAAACCAACTTGGCAAAAAAACATAATTAAGTTCTAACTACTGGGGAAGAGGCGAAGCTTGGGATAACCCGCTACTCAAACATGCAGACGAAAATTATATACCACAGACCTAGTACTAATACTTTAACCATGTGAGCATCCAATTACTGTATGGGATTACTATTTATCAGAAATAAAAACACATTATGCAATAAGATAATGACAAGCAAAATAATTCATCTACCATAATCATTCATCACATAATCACACAACAATTCATCATCTTCATCATTAAAGAAAAGAACAACAAAACATTGCACCAGATAACTTGACAATAAATTGGACAACTCTTACTTGTTACATATATTCATGAAACGAGATAGGAAATAGTTCTTCTCTGCGTCCAATCACACATGCATTTGATGAAAATAACTGTCTTTGGTCCAGAAGGACTTCTCAATTCATAGCAACCTCAAAATAATTCTTAACAACCAGAAAGAAAGAGTTCTTGCAACAACCATCGACCTTTAACTAATTGGTCGATGTATTTATTTATAATGTAAAGTTCAACTGAAAATAATGGTTAAGTGCAGCTTAAGAGAAACATAAATTTCCACGTGGCGTCATCTTCTAACAATTTCTTTAATAGTCAACTTAGGATATCACTCGAAAGGGTAACTTTTCTCATATTCCGACCAACTGATAAACAACTCTTCACAGGCCTGAGCCCATGGAAATCTGTACTGTTCCATCGGAGCCGCGTAAAATCCTCTGACCTCCATTGCATGCGCCTGATATTTCACCAGACTGGTGTTTAACTGTTGTAGCACAGTCTAAGCTCTAATAAGATGTTCCATAAACCTTTTCACTTGTCCTGAAGTTGTGTCGGTCACTTTAGCCATCTCTTCGGCCCATAATGCATCTTGCCTGGTGTGCGATTCGACTACATCGCGCAGGTCAACAAAATCGTCAGGGGTGCCGAACTTGGGGAGTTTGATATCCTTCATCGCTTTGTTGATTTTACCCCAATGTTTTTCGTATTTTTCCCACTGCTCTTGAATGTCTCGGTGTGGTTCCTGTGACATCTTAGCCCAATACTCGCTTGATCTTTTCATGCGATCGAGACTGCTTTTTCCAACATCTGGATGCCATTTTGTTCTTTATCTCGGCCCTACTGAACAACATCAATGTACTCGAGTCTCTCTATGGCCTGCTGCACCTTTTCATGCCACCGCTCCATTTCCTTGCGCATCATAAGCGCCTTGAGAGTACCCTCTTGGAATTCGGCAATCTTCGTAGTAAAAGAGTGTCATTCCTTCTTGAACTTGTTGTAGGTATCTTCGAACTTTCTCCTTAGGTAAACCGTTGTTTGAGTGGTGCCCTGATAGTATTCATCCAGGTTGCAAAAATGTTCTAGTTCCTTCTGGGCGGCGGCTAGCTTTGTTTCATTTTGTTTGGCTCTGTCCCGGGTGGCTTCCGAGATCGCCATTCCCATGCCGAGGAGCTCCGATGTTCAGGCATTTTCTGTGTTTATCAAGTTCTCCTATGTGGTGATGAGGATGGAGTGATCCAATTTGATCCTCCTTTTCTTTGTGGTTCTTTGGATGATGACTTTCCTCTTTCTATCGTAAGAGATCGCATAGAGATCTACCACTTCGTCCACTGGTTCCGGAATCAGTTGATCACCCCATGTGAGTGTGTTTCCCAGACTTCCGATGGTGTGAATTTGTTCAAGATTCGTTTCCCGAACTTCCTCGTTGTGCTCCAAAGGACTGGCCTCTTCTTGACTCTTATAGGGGATCAGAGTGTCAAGCGAAATAGAGGCGTTGGGAGTGGGTTCGATACTTACTTGTGCATCGACCATTGAAACACCAGTGTCCTTTTGCGAGAATCCTTCCTTTGGCTTGCCTGGTTCTGACTTGTCATTCAGATTGTCTTCTCCATTCTTCGGTGCATAAGGCATATTTGTGTCGAGGCCGCTTTCAACTTCCTTTTCCTTTTGTGGAATTTTTTGGGTTTGAACCTCGAGAGTAGGAGAAGAAGTCTTCTCAGGTCCATTTTCTTCTTGGACACGCAAAGGGGTTCTTTGAGATGCTTCCAGGATCTCATCATCACTGTATACATTGATGAAATCGGTCAGAGGGTTAGGAGCACTTGTTTTACTGATACCCGACCTATCTCTGGTTGAGTCATCGAGTCTTCCGGCAAATTGGTCGGTGGTGTTGTGGATTCAGTGTCATACGACCCATTGGTGTTATCAAGGTTTATGAAATAGGGGCCGCTTGGCTTCGCTGAGATTTATTATGGGCTATCAGTAGGAAGCCTTGACAACCTAACGAGGTTCGGGTTGTCCTACATCCGCTTCATTAACAACTGGGCTTGTTGATACATGAGTGACCTGCTCTCCTGTGCATTCTGAGTCTTGGGGAGATCCATATCCTGTACTGGAGTTTCTTGGGATATCTCTATTGTTTCAGTATTTTCCTGAGAAGCTTCCACCGCTTCGACCGGTTCAGATATTATCCTTTCTTCTCTGGCCCTGAGGATCTCTTGAGCCGATTGTTCTAGGATTATTGCTTGCTAATCCAAACTCATGGCCTTAAACCTAGTTTCTTTAGGATTATCCATCCTTTCCACCACCTCATCCCATTCTTGAGCATTCTCGATGAATATTTCATCCTCAAACCGGTCATGGGCATAGGGCCAATATGATGATACCTGTGACACATGCTTCATGACCCAAACTTTGGGATCATGCTTGCGAAAATGACTAGTTCGAAATCAGAATTCTAATTGACTTAATCCTTCTTGCTTGGCCTGCGTGGTGTCTTTGACCACATAGAAGCCAATATGAAACCCATAAAGTATGAAAGCTTGCTTTTTGTCCTTTACCAAAGTGACGTTGTAGCCCTGCAAAATGGTTTGATAACAGATTTCCCTTAATACTAGTTGATCAGGGACATATATAGGTAACAGATGGGGTCTCCTATGGCACCGAAAACCCTGATGTAGGTCTCACGCTCATCTAGATACCAGTGGCCTACCTTCAATACCACCCTTTTAGTTACATCTGACAACCTTGGGCATTCTTTCTTGAACAACAGAGAATAAATGCGTGCAATAAAATGGTCACACATGAGAGAATAAGATTTCTTGTACCTGTTTTCCCAAAGGATGCTGAAGTATACATGGACCGAGAGTTCAAAGGAATGCCAGCTTAAGTTAATTCCAACAAAGACTTTCTTGGCACAAATGACGTCCAACAAATACGAGGCCATGTAAAAGGAAGGGGTTTCTCCCTCTTTTGGTGTCTAAGGTTGTCGTATGCAAGTGCTCAACTTTTTGGAGATGATTCCACCCCAGTTAAAACCTATTCCAGAAATGGCTATAGTATAAGCCAGAGGCATCCACGCCTCCGAAAACCTAGCACAATATTTCTCCCCATGCAATCGACAGAGAAGGGCCATTATATAGATGTAAGGCTCTCTCAGGTTGGCCATTGGGTACCAGACGAAGGTCCGATTGGTGAAATTTTTATCCTCTCTCCACCAAGATGCCATAATCTTTCTAGTGTCGTGCTTCTGATAGAAACTCAAAACAAATTCAGTGCTTAAACATTCTTCCAGCTCCCTAAGATTCTAGTAACTTTGAACTTCTACTGGGAGGAAACCCCCGACACATCCACCATTGTTGTCGTTTATCAAACACCTCTGTGTATCAATGTGATCAATAAGCCATTTCAAGAGTTCGATGCAGGGAAATACCGGAGCCCTACTTGCCACCATGTGAAAATAAGCCTTGCAGACATTCAGGAGAACTTCGTTGTTGCGTTTTCTTGTATTAAGATCATTGTGCGGGGCATACTCGAGGGTTTCCTCCTTCTTGATTTTCTTAAACAGTTCTTCCCAGAGAGGGAATATGGTTTTGGTATCGATGTTCTCCTCAGTGTCTCCAAAGGCCGAGGGTTGGACGAAAGCCTTCTTGCTGGTTGTCTTGATGACGTGCACTGGATTTGGAGTGAATTCCAATTACCTTGCGACTGCTGGGGAGTAACCTTCTCTCGCCTCTGGTTCTTGTGGCTTTGGAGCCCTTTGGGATTTCCTGGTGGTGGGTTTCTTTAGAGGCATTGTTCCTGCAACTGAAAATGATGTTTTAGAAATGTGTACAGAATAACGTTGGACGAAAACCTATGAATTGAAACGTAAAACACCCATAAGCCGGTACATACCTGTAGTGCTTGCTAAAATTGTTGTTTTAATACTCACTGGACCTTGGAAGGTTTCTCTGGCTCGCTCTTATTTATCTTCTGGGTGCTCCTAACTTCTTTACGTCCAGAATGAGCTCATACATAATGACTCAAAAGAATATAACGGGAGAGATCATACCAGTCTTATCAACCAGTTAATATGAGTAATGGATGCAATTCAAAACAACCTACCATCAAATCTCTGCAAATAAATTCTACGTTGGCTGACGGCGAGGGAACGGGGGGAGATGCATTGTATTGGGAGGTTTAAACAGTCCTTTTGGTTTACGCACAAATTAGCAACTGATGCGCAATCCTGGAATTAATTAATCTTTTAAATGCGTCGTATCATAGAGCTTGGACGTCCCATCATGTCGCATTTCTCAGCGGACAGGTCGGGGATTAGTGACACCTTACATATGTTTATGTTGGTATCCTTCTTAGAAAACTTCTGATGCTGATAACATTTCGGCAGTCGAAGATCGACGATATCCTTCCTTCACTCGCGTGACGCTTACTTTCTTCAAAACTTCTTGACACCGATGAGGGTCGGTCATCGGTGACATTTCTTGCGTAACACCTGTCACGTAATTAAGACTTCCTTCTGCCGACACTGATGGGGTTCGGGACTCAGCTAGTTTGGTCCTGAGGATCTCTTGGTTCTTTAATTAAATTCTAGTCTTTGTTAATTCATGATGATTTTCTCTTGCCCGAACAACTTTGAAAGACTTAAAAAATGAAAAACAGAAGACGAGTAAAGGAAACATTTTCATACTAAGATCAAATTAGATGTTCACAATAGATCAAGTGGTACTCAAAAAGTGAAATTTGACGTATACTTTTAGGGTGTGTTGAGTGCTAAACAAATGGCGATTCACCAGGCGAAAGCAGAATCTCTGTTCCTTCCTCAGGGCTCGGCTGATATAGAAGCAGGTGAAGAACTTAACTGGTTTTGAATCCGATCCTCTTTTACCCTTTCATTTTGAACTTCTTCGGTTGATGCTTCTGGGTCTGCCCATGGGGTTTTAACCTTTATTCCTTCTTTGTTCATGTAACCTTGATTCATGCCCTTTTTTAGACAAAAATTTAGCAAAGTACTCACTGACATGAAGCCTTTAGTTACCTTTGATCACTTGATGTGGTGTTGCTCCACTGCCCACGAGCGTCCATAGCCCCGACGGAGTCACCCCGACATCACATACCTTGCTCCATTGCCAGCGAGCGTCTATAGCCCCGACGGAGATATCTGCATGCCCTCTCCTACTGTTCACTCTTTTGATAATATCAATTTTATTTCAGTATGATGCCATGAGCGAGTGGGAGAGGAGGATCTCTATTTATTTTCAAAGTGAGATGGTTAAGGTAGATCCTTTACTAGCTTCGTATTCTGGCTTCATGTAGTGCTTTCCAACTTCCCCCCAAGGTATTACCAAACCACTAAGCAAACACTTCTGACATTTCTCCAAAGTTGTTCATTTGCGCAGGTTGGGTAGAGGACTCTTCAAAGCGATCGTAGGTTCCTTGATTCTTTTTGTCTTGTTTGTGAGCGATGAGTTAAGAAAAAAGTTCGCTATGTCACATGATTTGAGGTTGACCATTGTCTTGTTGAACACAACCTTCAAAAGTGCGGAAAACAAAAATCCAAAAAGAAAATAAACCAAAATCGCAAAGATCTATCTATAACCGAAATCATGAAAACAACGTACAAACAAAAGAGATTTTTATTATTATTATTATTACTGGAAATATTGTTTTAGGGCTTGGCCATTAATTGGGAGGGCATCAGGTTCTTCCCTCAGATTCTATAATCGATAAGTGCCTCCCCCAATCTTCTCATCTACCTGGAAAGGTCCGAGCCATAGATTCTGAAACTTAGAATGCTTCCCTTTCGATTCATTTTCTTTGTCCCACTTCAGGACTAGGTCTCCTACTTCGAAGTTCTTCTCTTTATCCTTATGCTTATCGAGCCATATTTTCACTATCTGTTGGTGAGCTAGGAACTTTGACTTAGCCTTTTTTCTCTCTTCTTCCAGCATGAGCAGAGTGTTGATTCTTTGTTGTATAGCTGATGAAGGTTCCTCGCTGGAAACTTGGGCTAGTTGAAGAGATGGAAGATAGAGCCCATTTGGGAGGATGACTTCTTGCCCGTAAACCAAAAAGTATGAGGAATTACCTATAGCTTCCTTGGGTGTGACTCTATCGTCCCACAGAGCGTTATGGAGTAGATTATGCCAATTCCTTTGGTTATCTGCAACCGTCTTTTTTAATATCATCACTAGGTTCTTGTTAGTTGATTATGCCACTCTGTTTCCCTAGATATAATAATTTGTCGAGTACCGAATTATGATTCCTTTGTCCAAAGAAAACTCTGTCAAAAGGGTGGAAGAAAAATAAGCAGCATTATCAAAGACCAGGATAGAAGGGACGCCAAACCTTGTGATTAGTTGTTGTTCTATGAATTGAATTACCACCTTCTCATTTTTATGAGTTAGAGAGATGGCCTCTGCCCATTTTTTGAAATAATCGGTAGCAGTAAGAATGTACTTGTGATGTTTTGAAGAGCCAGGTGTAATTTCTCCTATGATATCCAACCCCCATTGCTCAAAAGGCCTACAGATGGTCACAGGTTCGAGTGGGACTGTTTCTTTCTTCTCCTTCCCTACGCTCATTTGACAGGTTTTACAGTTTCTAGCGTAGGTATGATTTTCTTTGAATAAGGTGGGCCAGTAATAACCAACCCTCAATATCTTATGAGTGGTGGTGTTTCCTGGGAAATGTCCACCAATAGGGCCATCATGGATTTCCTTCAGTACTTTGTCTACATCTTCACATTCGAGACATCCTAGGAGTACTCCATCATAATTAATTCAGAAGAGTACCGAATTTAGGAGGCAGTATTGTGCAGATTTTAACCTGAGAACTCTCCTTTCCCTAGGGTTGAGATTTTCTGGGCAGGCCCCATGGTGTAGGAGGTAGGTCAGATTCTTATACCAAGACACGAGCCTTGGGAAAATGTATGAAGCTTCCCCACACCATAATGCTATTTCATTCTCCCATCCAGAATCTTCATTTGCTTGGTATCGGGCTTCAGCTTCCAGTTTGCATAACCCTCTCCCTTTAATTAGCTTGGCAGGTTTTATATCTAGGTCGAATTCCTAAACTACTTCCATCTAGTTCCCTATTTTTTCCCCCATATCTTGCTGAGTAAACAAGGATCAGACTGCAAGGTGAGGCACAATCACTTTGGTGTGGTTCTTGAGGATGTAAGACCTGAAGTGTTTTACTGCCTTGTAAACAACATAGGCCTATTTTTCAACAGCATGATAGCTAAGCTTGGCTCCTTGGAGATTAGTGCTCATGAAAGAAACCCGAGCTTCATTGTTGTCATCATCCTTTTGAGTCAATACTGCGGCTAATTTCTGGTCGGAGCCAAAAGTGTAGAGGAAGAAGTCCCTATTGAAATCGGGACTTCGTAGCACTGAGGCCTGGGATATGGCAGTTTTAATATTGTTGAAAGCATCATTTTGTTGATCATCCCACTTAAATTCGGTATCTTTGCGAATCATCTTTTGTAAGGGTTTGATGATTTCCACGAAATCGGGAGTGAATTTCCTCACAAAATTTATTTGCCCAAAAAAGGATTGCATAGCTTTCTTGTTATGGGGTAATGGGAGTTGAGCTATGGCTCTATTCCTTTCTGGGTCTATGAGAATACCTTCTTGGGATATAATATGACCTAACAAATTACCTTCCTCAAACCGGTCATGGGCATAGGGCCAATAGGATGATACCTGTGACACATGCTTCATGACCATACCTTTGGATCATGCTTGCGAAAATGACCAGTCCGGAATTAGAATTCTAATTGACTTAATCCTTCTCACTTGGCCTGCATGGTGTCTTTGACCACGTAGAAGCCAATATGAAACCCATAAGGTATGAAGGCCCACTTCTTTTCCTTTACCAAAGTGGCGTTGTAGCCCTGCAAAATGGTATGATAACAGATTTCCCCTAATACTAGTCGATTGGGGACATATATAGGTAACAGATGGGGTGCTCCTGTGGCATTGAAAACCCTGATGTAGGTCTCACGCTCATCTAGATACCAGTGGCCTACCTTTGATACCACCCTTTTGGCGGCATCTAACAGCCTTGGGAATTCTTTCTTGAACAACAAAGAATAAATGCGTGCAATAAACTGGTCACAGATGAGAGAATAAGATTTATTGTACCTATTTTCCCAAAGGATGCTGAAGTATACATAGACTGAGAGCTCAGAGGAATACCAACTCAAGTTCATTCCAACAAAGACGTTCTTGGCACAGACGACATCCAGCATATATGAGGCCATGTAGAAGGAAGGGGTTTCTCCCTCTTTTGGTGTATGAGCTTGTCGTATGCAAGTGATCAAATATTTGGAGATGATTTAACCCCAGTTAAAACCTATTCTAGCAGTGGCTATAGTATAAGACAGAGGCATCCATGCCTCTAAAAACCTGGCACATTCTTTCTCCCCATGCAATCGACAGAGAAGGGCCATTATATAGATGGAAGGCTCTCTCAGGTTGGCCATTGGGTACCAGCCAGAGGTCCAATTGGTGAAATTTTTATCCTCTCTCCACCAGGATGCCATAATCTTATTGGTGTCGTGCTTCTGATAGAAACTCAAAACAAATTCAATGCTTAAACGTTCTTCCGACTCCCTGAGCTTGTAGTAACTCTAAACTTCTACTAGGAGGAAAACCCCGACGCATCCGCCATTGTCGTCGTTAATCAAACACCTCTGTGTATCAGTTTGATCAATAAGCCATTTCAAGAGTTCGATGTAGGGAAATACCAGAGTCCTGCTTGCCACCATGTGAAAATAAGCCTTGCATACATTCGGGAGAACTTCGTCATCAATTTTTCTCATATTAGGATTGTTGTGCAGGGCATACTCGAGGGTTTCCTCCTTCTTGATTTTTTTAAACAGTGCTTCCCAGAGAGGGAATACTGTTTTGGTCCCAATTTTTGCATCTGTGTCTCCAAAGGCCGAGGGTTGGACGAAGGCCTTCTTGCTGGCTGTCTTGATGATGGGCACTGGCTTTGGAGAGAATTTCAATTGCCTTGCGACTGTTGGGGACGAACCTTCTCCCACCTCCGGTTCTTGTGGCTTTGGCACCCTTGGGGATTTCCTAGTGGTGGGTTTCTTCGGAGGCATTGTTCCTGCAACTAAAAATGATGTTTTAGAAATGTGTATAGATAACGTTGGATGAAAACCTATGAATTGAAGCATAAAACACCCATAAGTCGGTACATACCTGTAGTGCTTGCTAAAATTGTTGTATTAATACTCACTGGACCTTGGAAGCTTTCTCCAACTCGCTCGTCTTGCTCTTCTGGGTTCTTCAAACTTCTTTGTGTGTAGAATGAGCTCATACATAATGACTCAAAAGAATATAACGGGAGAGATCCTACCAGTCATATCAACCAATTAATACAAGTAATGGATGCAATTCAAAACAACCTACCATCGAATCTATGCAAATAAATTCTACGTTGGTTGACGGCGGGGGCGGGGGAACGGGGGGGAGATGCATTGTATTGGGAGGTTTAAACGATCCTTTTGGTTTACGCATGAATTAGCAAATGATGCGTGATCATAGAATTAATTAATCTTTTAAATGCGTCATATCTAGTGTATCTTAGATCTAGAACGTCCCATCACGTCACATTTCTCAACGGACAGGTCGGGGATCGGCGACACCTTAAGTATGTTTCCGCTGGTATCCTTCTTAGAAAAATTACGATGCCGATAAAATTTCGGCATTCAATGATCGAAGATATCCTTCCTTCACTCGCATGATGCTTAATTTCTTCAAAACTTCTCGACACTGACGAGGGTCGGTCATTGACGACATTTCTTGCGTAACGCCTGTTGCACAATTAAGACTTCCTTCCACCGACGCTGATGGGGGTCGGTACTTGGCTAGTTTGGTCCTGAGGATCTCTTGGTTCTTTAATTAAATGTTAGTATTTGTTAATTCATGATGAGTTTTGCTTGCCTGAACAACTTTGAAAGACTTAAAAAATGAAAAACAGAAGACGAGCAGAGGCAACATTTTCATACTAAGATCAAATTAGAAGTTCACAAGAGATCAAGTGGTACCCAAAAAGTGAAATTTGGCATAGAATTTTAGGGTGTGTTGAGTGCTCAACAGACTGGTAAGAAACCTTCTCTCACACATCTCAAGGTATTTGGCTGTGATGCATATGTTCATGTTCCAAAAGAAAACATGAGTAAGCTAGATAAGAAGGATGAAAAGTTTATCTTTATTGGATATAAAGATGGTCTCAAAGGTCATTAGCTTTGGAACCCAAAAACTAATAAGGTAGTGTATAGCCGAGATGTGGTATTTATAGAAATGAAGGATGTTGTTAAACAAGAAGTCCTACCAAGTAAAGAAGAACCAGATAAAATAGAGTTTGATTTCAAGGATGATGAATCAGACTCTATAGAAGAACATGAATAATAAGAAGAAGATCCTCATACTCCAGTATTGAGGATATTGGTTCGAGAAAGAAGGATACCAAAAAGGTATACTCCATTTGATTTCCGTTCAAATTTTTCATTGTCTATTACTGCAGATGATCCTAGAACTGTCAGGGAGACAGTGGATTCAGAGGATGGAAATCTCTGGAAAAGGCCATGGATGAAGAAATGGAAGCCTTGGATAAGAATGAGGCTTGGGATCTAGTGGAGTTGCTGACTGGAAGAAATCCCATTGGCATCAAATGGGTATTTAAAAAGAAGATGAATACAGAAGGAAAAGTGGAGAAATACAAAGCTCGGTTAGTAACAAAGGGTTATTCCCAGGTTGAGGGAATTGATTTTGGTGAGATTTTTTCTTCTGTTGCCAAGATAACCTCTATAAGATTTTTGTTATCTGTTGCTTCTGCATTTGATTTTGAATTAGAACAAATGGATGGGAAGACTTCATTCCTACATGGGGATATGGAAGAACAAATCTATATGAAGCAACCAGAAGGATTTGATGTGAAGGGAAAGAAAGAGATGATATGCAAGCTGAAAAAATCCATGTATGGTTTAAAACAATCACCAAGGATGTGGTATAAAAAATTTGATACTTATATGTTGGGACTTGATTTCACAAGAAACAAAGAAGATCATTGTGTGTATTTTAAATTAATTGGTGATCATTTGATTTATTTAGTCTTGTATGTGGAAGACATGTTGTTGATAGGAAACAACAAGGAGATTATCCAGGATGTGAAACTTAGTTGTCCTCTAAATTTGACATGAAGGATCTCGGTGCTTCAAATTTCATTTTGGGCATGGAAATTAAAAGAGATCGAAAAAAGAGGAAACTCTGGTTAAATCAGAGAAAATATGTCAATACAATATTGCACAGGTTTAATATGCAAGAATGTAAACCGGTCAAGGTTCTTATTCCTGTTGGTGTAAAGTTATTTGTGGATCAGTGTCCCAAGACATAGGAAGAGGAGGAGGACATGTATCGTGTTCCATATGCGAGTGCAGTTGGCAGTTTGATGTATGCAATGGTCTGTAATAGACCAAACATTGTACATGCAGTGGGAGTTTTGAGCAGGTATATGTCAAAATCAGGGAAGGATCATTGGACAACAATAAAAAGGGTTTTCAGGTATTTTTGTGGCATTGCTAGCTATGGATTGTGCTACCAAGGAAGACCGAGATTGGACAGAGTGTTGGATATACATGGATTTGTAGATGCGGACTAGGCTGGAGATCTGGATCGTATGAGATCTACAAGTGGGTATGTGTTTAACCTGTTTGGAGGAGCAATAAGTTGGATGAGAAAAAGGCAGGTTGTAGTGCCACTTTCAACTACAGAAACTGAATACATGGCAACTACTCATGCAAGTAAGAAATAAATATGGTTATAAAGATTGTGTTTAGGTATTGGGTTAGTACACCAAGCTGTAAGGATAAATTGTGACAGACAGAGTGCAATGTTTCTAGTGAAGAACCCGAATTATCATTCAAAGACAAAGCATATTGATATTCAATATCACTTTGTGAGAGACATGGTTGAAGAAAAGAAAGTGTTTAATGAAGGTGGACACTTTGAATAAAGTTGCATATTCATTAACAAAATCTGTGAGCACTGAGAAGTTCTCTTGGTGTAGAGGATCCATGGGCATTGCTGCCCTGGATTGTTGACTATGTAACCCTGTAACCCCATGTATGCAAAGAAAACAACAAGTGAGAGAATGTTGGGTATGTGTTATATTCTTTGCACGAGTAGTAGTGTCACATTTTTTCCTCGATTTTCGTGTCCATTGATGGCCGATTTTTCAGCGCATGGTTTTTTCCGATGGTTTCTATTTCCAATTAAGGAATTATGGTTGTTGACTAATCCAAGTCATTGGGTTAGGGTTTTGGATGTTGCTGGCTCCTGTATGTATATTGTATTGAAAACAATGTAACATGATGAATGAATATAGAATATGTTGGTTTTCCCGGTTTAGGTTTCTAGGGGAAAAATCTCTATGTAATGTTTGTATTTTCCATTGTATATTTTCTATTTTTTTTTACTGAAAATATTTTTGTAGTAAATATTGTACAAGGTTAAAATCTACAAGTGTCGCCTGCGTTGTGGCATCAATCCTTTCAAAGATGAGGTATTGTGTGATATTTCTCCCCTTAAATTTTGTGATATTATATTAGGACAACTATATTTGTGGAAGTGTCATGTTGTGTATGAGTCTAGACCCTGTAGTGTTATTATTACTTTGGGTAGACAATTGTACAAGATACCATAGGTAGCACTGCGTACCACTATTTCTTTAATCTTTGCTAAGCAATGCAGTAAGTTCATTTCACAGACCGGGAAGTTTGTCTTCTTTGTTATCCATGCTCACAGTAAGTAGAAGGTTGTCGCCACATCCATGGCCTCTACACAGAGCCTCTCTTTGCAGCAGAAGCAAGTGAACGAGATCGTGAAGAATATAGAGACATGTTCTCCTCACCCACCGGGGTATCGACACACTGCCAAGTCAAGCATCCAATTGATTTGACCCTTGATGCACCTTTACCTAATGGACCAGTCTATCATCGCTCGATGATGGAAAATGATGAAATCAGGCGTCAGATCCAAGAAATTATTCAAAAGGGGCATATCAAGCCCATCTCCTCCCGTTGCATAAGCCCAATTGTAGTGGTGTAGAAGAAGGATAGGACTTGGTGACTCTGCATTGATTACAGAGCCTTAAACAAAATCATAGTGAGGAACCAATACCCCATTCCCAGGATTGATGACCTTCTTGACCAACTCAAGGGGGAAAATTTCTTCAACAAGATTGACCTAAAGTATGGCTACCACCAGGTTCCCATCGAACCAACTGATGTATGGAAGACAACCTTCAAATCTAAAGAAGGTCTCTTCGAATGGCTGGTCATGCCCTTTGGCTTAACAAATGCACCAATCACTTTCATGAGGTTGATTGTAATGATCCCAAGCCAAATCTTTTCTTGGAATCACTAACTACTACTGATCTATTGATGTGCAACTATTTATTGAGTTATTAAGTGCATACAAGATTCATCAACACATGAAGATCACAATGTATTCAAGATGTAGAAGCACAAGCAAAGATTTGACCTTTTTATTATGAGCAATGTAAGATCAATACAATAGATGACCGATCTGGCATAAACCTTAGATGGTCGTACAAGCAATAGATATGAGCTGCTACAAAATGCTCCCGACATTACAAAATAAGCCTCCAAAGGCTGAACATACAATGAGGACTGAATCAAGTAGATCTTAGCCGTACTAATGCTCAACCTCCTAGCTGGAAAGTGCCACGCCCTGCTAGAATGCTGAAGCCCTCAATAATTCGGCCCTGCTACCAAAAGTGTCCAATCATCCCGAGGAATATGCCAAATGATAGATCGGGCAACTGTAAGGACAACCCAGATGTCCAAATTCCCAAATCCACTCTCAAAGCCTGTAGATCTGAATTCCTCCACTGAATGGTGTGCCCACTGGATGACTGAAACCCTAGCTGGTTCAACCCTGATGAAGGAGGCCTCCAAATGCTCTAAAACTCTCCAAAAATATAGATCGGTCTATGAGAATCCCGTGGGAGAAGTTTCAGACTCATATCTCAAGCAGATCTCGATAGATCTGATTTTTACTGAATCACAGGACGTCCTCTATGGCTCCAAGACGTCCCAATCTGCAGACAAATGTAGAATGATGCTAACCCTCCAAAAAATCCCTCAAACTGATGGTCCTGCCCCTGCAAACAAAACCCAAATGTTGGAATGGCCCAGGCCCTCAGGATAAGCTGGATCGAACCTCCCTCTAGATGATGGTGCGCCCTTGCTGGAAACACAAGAACAATACGGCCTGCTACCTTCTAAAGTGTTAGATGGAGATGGGCTGAGACTAGAATGGTGTGGAGGAGTCTTTCATCCCCGAGACCAAGTTGCAGAACAAGGTGAGTGGATATTTCACCACTGAGTTGCTCACAAAGGTTTGTACAGCAAAACCCACAAACTGAATGCTCAAGAGCAATAGCAAATGCTAATCCAAAACCAGAATGCCTAATAGGTGTGCCCCAACCTCTTACTTATACTTTTTTCCTTCTAATTCCTCGAGTTAGGTTAACTCCCAGGGTTAATCTTCTATTCTTCTGTTGAGTTATATTTTACCCTTAATCCCTTTTCCTTTCTTAAGTCAACTTAAAAATATAACTTTAGCCTCCTTGACTTCCCCCTTCAGTGTAAGACTATGACCTAGTGGGGGTGCC
>SNQJ01S0033702.1:59032-71018 GCA_010110895.2 Picea sitchensis
CTAGAATGGTGTGGAGGAGTCTTTCATCCCCGAGACCAAGCTGCGGAACAAGGTGAGTGGATATTTCACCACTGAGTTGCTCACAAGGGTTTGTACAACAAAACCCCCAAACTGAATGCTCAAGAGCAATAGCAAATGCTAATTGAAAACCAAAATTCCTAATAGGTGCACCCCAGCCTCTTACTTATACTTTTTTCCTTCTAATTCTCTATTGAGTTAGGTTAACTCCCAAGGTTAATATTCTATTCTACTGTTGAGTTATCTTTTACCCTTAATCCCTTTTCCTTTCTTAATTCAACTGAAAAATATAACTTTAGCCTCCTTGACTTCCCCCTTCAGTGTAAGACTATGACCTAGTGGGGGTGCCCAGGCCACTGAGTCTCCACATCACCTCTCTAAGAGGTGGGGGACATTACATTGATGGATGATGTATTGAGACCCTTCACCAACTCCTTTGTGGTGGTATATTTGGATGACATCCTCATCTTCAACAGAACTTGGGAGGAGCACATGCGCCATATTCAACAGGTTTTGAGCACTCTGCGGCAGCACAAGCTATATGCCAACTTGAATTTTTTTTCTTTTGGCATGAACAAGGTCCAATACTTGGGATACATTGTTGATGAGCATGGGTTACATGTTGATCCAGCTAAGATCCAAGACATCTGTGACTGGCTAGCCTCGACCACACTGACCGAGCTTCGGAGCTTCTTGGGAGTAGCCAACTTCTACCGACGGTTCATGTTGGGATTCTCCCATATTGCATGGGCCCTCATCCAGGTGACCAAGGGAGATGGTCGGGAAAAGTTCGTGTGGGGGAAGGAACAACAACGAGCATTCGATGATTTGAAGCATCACTTGTGCTCATCTCCAGTACTCTCCTTTATCGATCTCCAACAATCGTTCGATATTGAGATTGATGCATCTGACTATGCTGTAGGCACAATTCTTACTCAACATGGTCATCCGATGGTATACCATAGTGAGATACTCTCAGATACTGTGCGGAAATACCCCACCTATGAAAAGGAAATGTATTCCATTGTACAAGCCTGTTGTTAATGGAAACATTACATTCTAGGAAAGGAGACGATCATCAACACTGACCAAAAGCCTCTGCAGTTCATACAGACCTAGGGGAAATTGCAGAACGATCGCCATCAGAAGTGGTCCACCTACCTGCAACAGTTCCATCTCAACATCAAGTATAACACATGGATCTCAAATCATGTCGTTGACTTCCTCATTCGACCTCCTATGGATGCACTCACCACTGTGCTCCATTCATGTGGACATGAGTCATCTGAGTGGCCCCAATTTTATCAACAAGATCTGGACTTCACCACCACCT
Source organism: Picea sitchensis (assembly GCA_010110895.2). Classification (NCBI taxonomy): domain Eukaryota; kingdom Viridiplantae; phylum Streptophyta; class Pinopsida; order Pinales; family Pinaceae; genus Picea; species Picea sitchensis. Next base: position 60,384 of record SNQJ01S0033702.1, read on the forward strand.
ATCATCTCTTGGGTATAAGCACGACTGTCATCAATTTTCACATTCAGGACGAACTATTATGCCACTTGGGCCATCTCTGTGTTACTACAAGCATGCGCGCAAAGCTAATTTGGGAATCCCACTACAATCAGATAACATGAAATTTTGGCATGGAGAAAACTATGTTCGTTCTTCATAAACATTTTTATTGGCCAAAACTTCGACGGGATGTCAATAAGTATATTAGATCTTGCACTGCATGTTCCATTTCCAAGACATCTATCAAGAAGCCAGGCTTATACACCCCTCTTCCTACTCTCGAGGAGCCTTGGGAATCCATCTCAATCGATTACATGTCTGGCCTTATGTCCACCAAGAAAGGAAATGACTGCGTATTTGTGGTTGTTGATTGGTTTTCAAAGATGGCCATCCTTGCAGCCTGCAATAAGAATATCACAACGACATATACTGCCAAGCTTTTCTTTGAATGAGTGTGGGTCCATTTTGGGATACCGCATACCATCATCTCCAACCGGGACAACAGGTTCCTCAACACATTTTGGTTGAGTCTCTGGTCACTGATGGACACCAAGCTCACGAAATTCACTACTTTCCACCCCCAAACAAATGACCAAATAGAGGTCATCATTCAGATGATTGTGCACATTCTTTGCATGTACAACTCTAAGCATCCACGAACATGGGATGAGAGTCTCCCCTATGTTCAACATATTTACAACATGGCTCTCCATAGCTCCATCGACCATAACCCATTTCAGGTGGGGCTGGGATTCCAACCCTTGGGTCCCATTGATGTTGCACTACCTCTTGCCACCACACAGATAGACTCTTCTTATGATCATTATGTGATTGAAAAAGCCACCAGATTCATTGAGTGGATTCAACACAACCGCCAACATGTCTAGGAGATTTTGCAGAAATCCAATGCTAAGTACAAGCAATGCCATGATCAACACATGGTACCACACCAGTTTTAGGTTGGTGACAAAGTTTGGTTACCTTTGCAGAAGGAGTGTCTCACAGGTCCCCATCAGAAGCTGCACCCACTTTGCTATAGGCCTTACACTATCACCAAGACTATGGGTAGCAATGGTTTTGAGCTCAACACTCCACCCTTCCTTAGCCTGCACACAGTGTTCAATGTGGACCTCCTTTGGCCATATTTTCCACTATAACTGGACACCTCAGAGATCACAGAAGAGCTGACACCAACAAATATCAACCCTAAATGCATGGAACAAGCATCCACTGATCAGATAGTGGACACATGGGTCAAGGGCACTCACCAACAGAGGATCCGGCTTTATGAGGTTGCCAAGGTAGGGAAACTCCTACACCAAGGAAAATTGCTCACCTGGGGCCAAATCCAATATAAGTTTCCTCACCTGATGGGGGAACTCAACACAATGGATACCATTGCTTCCTAAGGGAGGAGGATTGATCCAGTTGGATATTAGTGGCCACCCACCTATTCCAACTGGCTCCTCTTGTTCGTTTTTAGTTTAGCACGCTCTTTTGTACTTCTTTGTAATTGTCGGTTCTACAATTTTGGGGTTGTTTGAATCCCTACACATCTTCTAGGTGGATATTAGCGGCCTATCACCTAATCCAAATGGTTTATTTTGTATGTTTTCATGTCAACACATCTTGCTTTACTTCCAGGGCTATTTTGGAGCCCTAAATAGTGTTTTTTTTTGCTTGCCACAGTCAAACTGTAGGCAGAGTTAGATTTCGATGATGGAATGTGTAGCTCTCTGAAAGACCTTTCCAACGGACTATCACATGCTTAAAACAAAGGTCGTATGCAAAATTTACGACCTCGGGAAGTTGAGGTACCAACTTACCCATAGGGGTCCACATGACTTTTGGCATTTCACCTTCTAGGGTTAGGTTTTTGGATGTATATAGTTTTGACATTCATGAGTAATATAAAAAAGGTCTCTAGAGCCTCATTGTAATTAATTCTGCTTAGGTGGATGCACGTAGAAGCCACATCTCTTCGCAGAGATAACTACCACCATTCGAGCAAGTGTTTCAGTTCTGTAGTCTTATAGTTTCAACCTATTTTATTTATTCAATAGAAGATATTGTTCACTGGATATTTGTGTTATTCTTCATATCTATGTGTTTATTGTATTTAGTCTATTAATCAGTTCGTTCCGCTCCTAAGTTCGGATCACTTTGGCACAACACAGAGTGCTCATTGGACAAATCCAGGATAGAGTGGACTTCCTTCGTAGACAAGGGGAGACGATGCAAACAAAATCGGAAGCAAGGGATTCATCTTCAGAGCCCTCAGTCCATAATCAGAATGAAGTGGAACACAAAAAACCTGAAAACAATGTGAAATTGATATTGCCAGATTTGAATGTGGCTCTGGTGCCACCAATGGATGAAGAATTCATCAAAAATTTTGTATTACCTGTCAGAATTTTGCAAAGTTATGTAATGTATATGGTAAATGTTTTTGAATGCTAAATGTTTTGGACACAATAAAGTAGGATAAGCTTTATAGGAATAACAACTCTTTTTTTCTAATTGAAAGTTATATGTTGTTGGATTTTCTTCTTTACCAACACTTTCCTATGTACTCAACGACCTCAGTTGCGCTTTTTATTAATAAAATTTTCTCCAGTTTTTTTTTTAAATTATTGAGTACGATTTAATCTTCAGGTTATAAAATTAGAATTAACGAATGTTTAATATAGAATAATTAACTAGGTAACAATGAGATAAATGATACATAAATTTATCTTGCAAGATTTACATTTAATGAATCAATTATAACATCATCATGTAACACAATACAAGGGCAAATTGTATTTTGACCTTTATTGGGATAATGAATAATTTACCTTTATATATATTTTTAGTTAAGTAATATGATTCACAAAAATAAAATAATAAGGTAACTTTAAAATCGTTCTAGGATCTGTACTATAATTACTATGTGAAAAATGGATCTCCATTAATTTCCATTAAAACATACGCCATGTTATCCTTTCAACTTGTAGATAAGATAGATGCCAACTTGGAATTAGTTTGTAGATGCCTGGTGCATTTGTCCTATCACATGTTGAGGTGGAATGACATGAATGCTGGTATTTGTAGAGAAACCTGGTAATCCAAACTCTACCCCTTCAGACCATCTTAACTGCCATTTTGGTACCCAATTTTCACAATATACATCCCATGCTGTATGATCATCTAGATATTCTGTGACAGGAGTATTTCTATAATCATCCCAAGTATTGATACTCACCATGCTTTTTGAACAATATGCAATTTGGGCATGTGATTTTGAGATAAAAGCTAAGTTCTTCTTTTTTGGCGGGTGGCCGTTTATACTTGGTAAAGTGATAAAATATCCAGGATCACCGCTGGGAGTTTGAGATGAGCCATGTGGCTCTACTACAGATAGGAAAGGAGTTCCTAGAATGCAATCGACTGGTAATTCAGATAATAAAAATTTCATTCCCAATGCATATTCATCAAACAATAAAATTCCTTTGGGAATTTCAAAATCCATTTCTGTAGAAACATTCCCCAGACCTATAGCAGAATAACTGCTAGGAAACCAGTATTTGTGGGGAATTAAATCTTTATGCACTAAATTCATATATGACCCTGTATCCAATAGTGCATTCAAACAAAAGATTTCAGAATTTATTTCTAATTTTATCTTCACCTGATATTTCTGAAATCTAATGGGCAAGATTTTCATTGCTGCTAACCCTTGGAGTTGAGCTGCAATTTTTGTCTTTTCAAAAGGTACATCGTCCAGAGGAGGTGGTTTGGAATCTAACTGATCCCTGATATCTCTAATTTCTTGCCTGGCCCAAGAGTCTACTTTGTAGCTGTCTTCAGACTCTTCTTCTAATTTCTTTAATTTTTCTTTCAAATTAGTAACTTCCTTTCTCAAGAGAATCATTTCTCTAGCTAGATCAGTTACTGATGTATGCTGTAACTTTGCTTCCTTATTATATTTAATAAAAGTCTTTGTATTTCTATCAAAGGAAGCTTCTAAAAACAAAGGTTCTCTTTTTGAAGATTCAACATACCTTGGCCTTTGTTCTGTTTTGATTGATTTAAAAAATGTTTCCAGAAGGGAATTCTTCATATCTCCTTCTAGTAGGGCCTTAATTTGTGCTAGCATCTATGCCTCTTGATCTCCAACATTGTTGAACATGCAGATTTTTATCTTTTGGCGAAGATTAATTTCTGGTTCAGAATCAGACTCATAATTATTTGAACTATCTTCACAAGAGCATAAGTTTGGATTTTTACATTTGCAATTTTGATTCATCAAGACTTCTTCTTCTTATGAGCTATATTCAAACTCAGAGGTACTAGTGGATTTTGAACAACAACCTTGTTGCAACAGATGCACTTCTTCTCTCTTTGGAAAGGGATTGTGCGAGCATTGGTTTGTTTTATGATTATTTGACCCGCATCTGTTGCAATGTGTTCTCAGAGCTAATTGTTTATTAGCCTGAGCTTCTTTAGCCTTTTGTTCAGAATGTTTTCCTTTTGACATTCTTGATGCTTTATTTTCTGGACAATTATGTGCAATGTGTCTAGTTTTGCCACAGATCCAACACTGGACTTGCTGCCTGGCCTGATGGGCATGAGTTTTCAATTTGACATCTTCAGGCTCATAATAGTGTGTCTTGGGTTTGTACCTATATATTTTCTTTTCTTTGAACTCTTTTTGCTTTTTTCTTTTCCTTATTACAGGGTCTGAAATATATAGACCATACTTCTCACATATATATTTTCTATCAGGTAAGTGAGATAACTTATTTACAAAATTGTGAACTTTCATATTTACACACAACCCTACCAAAGCTTTGGTAATGAGAGAATATATTTCTCCCCATGTATACATCTCATATGGAAGCTTAAAAACTTATTGCATTTTTAGGTACTCTACAAATTTACTGGGTATAGTAGCCAAGTAAACTTGTTTCCATAAAAGGTTTTGACTATCTTGCACCTCAAAGATTCTCTGAGTCCAATCCTTATGAAATTCTTCATATTCTGACATCTTTCTACATTTCATGTTCATAAGGATTAGCTCATGTTTGTCTGCTAATTTAGATTCAGTTCCACACCAATGTTCAAGGATTGCTGTGGTAAGGGCTCCTATCATATTAATATGGGGAGTTCCATCAATATGATATACCACATCTCCTTGTTCATCTCTTAGAATTTCTGCCTCCATTTTAACAATCATTATTGGAGATGAGATAACTTCCCACCATTTGCTTAGTGTTCCAGTAAAACATTGAATTATGGATTTACAGGCTTCAACTTCTGTTTTACCTTTCATACACATAACCTTGTATGAAACATACATTCTGTCAATCATCTTCCTGATCTGTCCAACTGACAGACTGTTAATGTTCCATTCGGGGAACCAATCTTCTGCAAATGTTTGAGTTTCAGGAAGTTTTCCTTTTCCCAAGAGATCTGGTGCTGGTGGTCTATTTACATGGTGAGGGAGATTGTCATAAGCAGGTTTCTAAATAGATACAAGGGAAATATTTTCTTTTGAAGATTCTGGTATATCTTTTTCAGAAGGAAAGTGGTGAGGGAACTTTTTATCCATTTTGGTCTCAGAAGGTTTATATATAGGAGACAGGATGGATATTGGAAGATTTGGGAGAATATAAGGATTAGGAATAGGTTTGTCAGGGATGTTATCCTTCTGTTTAATTTCTAACAGTGACTTTCCCATATTGGAGAAGGCTTCTCCTAATCCTTCCATTAATTCTTCATGATTTCTTTTGGACTCTCTCGATTTTTCAGATGTTTCTATTAGAGCAGTGTCCATTTTCTCTTTGACATTTGTAACTTTATCCTGTATTTCATTCACAGACTAGACTACAGTGTTTGTAGAGACTTGCAAGTCTCTGATTTGTCCACATCTGGCGTAGTCATTTGTTACAAATGTATGTGTGGCCATGCCTCTCAAGGTTGTGTTTGTCCAATTTAATTGTTATGCTAGTGATTGGACTTTTCTGTCAACACCCGTTAGTTGGGTGGCTTCATCAGAAACTAGTAGAGGTACTTCTCTGACTTGTCTGTTGTTATCTTCAAGGACAATGCCCTTGAATGGAGGAAAAGTTGAACTTGATTCAACTGTCTGTCCTTCCAGACTTTTCCATTTATGTTTAGGAGGTGTTTCAGAACCTCCTTCCATCATCTGGACTCCAGCCTTCTGGAATAATTTCTTCCATTCATAGAAAGAAATCCATGTGTTTTTATCAGAAATATAATTCTGCCACTTTTGTGACAATCTTGCCTTTTCTTCATCTGATGTGGCTATGTTGAAGTCTGATGTCTCTGGATTTGTAAACAAATCCCAGTTTAAGGCTTATTATAAAAGATAGTGCGAGAGATGTTGCTTTGAGATTTTGAGATAGAGAATATTGAACGACGAGATTGTAGATGATTTATTTAACTCTTGCCATGTGCATTCCATAGCATGTAGTGGTCTCCACTTGGTTCTCATGCTTGCATGAAGTTTGCATGGATCCTATGCGCGCATCCGTCTACATTTGGCTTGTGGCTCATGACCCAGGTTGAATCCCAAGGGATGTTTAATGCAACAGGGTGGACCAAAGGATATGGTTTTGTAGTGGGTCAATTCAATATTTCCATTGCATTTTACTCCCAAGCAAAATAACTATCGCCTTGTAGCGTTCGGAAATACAACCTAGTTCTAGTTGTTTTCTCCTTAAGAATGACAGATGCCCTATTCTCGAGTCCTAATAATTTTTTGGATGAACCGACGCACCGATCAAGACAAGGTTGGTTTAAATTTCACATAAATTTCTTATGTACTAATTAATCCTTTATAAATTTCTTATGAACCGACGCACCGATAAAATCTAGGTCTCTAGAAAAACAACCCAAAACATTTTCCACTATACCCGATGGTTGGTTCTTAACCATACATGCGACAACATATATTTAAGTTTGTTGAAATATTTGAATGAGTGGAAAAGGGGCCAAAGGCTAAACCCTCGGCCCATATCATATGTATTGAAATATAACTGTGGGTCAAATATTTCACGGGTTTTAAAACTATATGTCAACCATATCATATATTTTGTGGGGCATATTTATATATCCAACCAATGTATAACAAAAATGCTATATATAGTGTGTGGTCGGTAGGGTTTGAACCTGTGACCCACTATATAACATACCAAAAACTTAGACATTGCACCATAAAGCACAGGTTTGTTATGAAATCCTTCCAACTAACATTTGATGCATGTTATCCCCTTTTCCTAGGGATAACTAAGGAGATGATGTCTTGAGGCCCTCAAGTTGCACACATGGAGTACCGAGAGGCATATGGCTGACAATGTCCACTTCCACAGACAGAGGCCGACCTCACCACCATAGGTCTCAAATTCACCATAAGGGTATCCACTACATAATATAGCTTCTGGAAGACATTGGGTCTTTCTCCATGAGGTACAAGCCAGGTATTATAGTGAGTGTCAATTCAATGTTTGATGCATTTGAGTTTGTTTCATTTAAAACTTATTTTGATTATGTAAAATCTTCTTGGAAATTATGCTCTTTGACCTTTCACCTTGGTGGTTGACATTGTGCCCTAGTAAGTGGTCACACTTAGGGATAGGTTTTTTTTTGGGAGGTCCCCTTGATATGTCATCATGCCATTCCCGACCATATTTTCCACTTTCCACACTTCATCCCCTCATCTCCTTATCTTTTGGGATTTTCGGGTTTATTGACCCAAGAAGGGATTGTCCCTCATTTCATGGTAAGAATAGGCTAAAGGCCCAGAGGGAATGTACTGGAAAAATATAAAATCCATATTATGAACCTTCCAGATGCTTTCCCAAAGAGGTCTTGAGAACAATGAAATATTTCTCCTAAAAAATCAAAGACCTGCAAAAGCAAATACATATGTGTAAATGTTGCACTTGTTGAGGGATCTACACAAGTGAGTTACATGCTAGACTATACCCCAATGACACTCTGTGTACCTCTCCTTTCAAGTGAAATTGTGGTACTTCCCCCCAACANAAAGACCTGCAAAAGCAAATACATATGTGTAAATGTTGCACTTGTTGAGGGATCTACACAAGTGAGTTACATGCTAGACTATACCCCAATGACACTCTGTGTACCTCTCCTTTCAAGTGAAATTGTGGTACTTCCCCCCAACACAATTGATTAACCCATAGGGAGTACCCATTGTTTGGACCTTAATTAATGAATGACAATAAATGGGATTGTAAGGATGCATTGAAAACGAAGGTGCAACACACCCTCTACAAAGGCACCCATAAACACTACGATCCATTATATGTCATGCAACCCATGCCCAAAAGTATTTCCCCCATCCATGTCACCTTCTCCACATGACCTAGAGAGGGTTCCACTTGGGAAACACTCCTAAACCTGAGGTATGATTCACCCAATAGGTCGCTTTGTCAACCCTCCCATACCTAAACTTGGCAAATTGCATAGGGTCTTTGAACACTTGTTTAGTTTGATGAGGTGGTTTTTTAGCACATTCTTAAGTGGCTCTTTTATTTATTTTATTTACTCATCATGATTCATTTGAATTGAGATCCTTGGAGGGCATATTCATTATCTTTGCAGGACCTAGTTGGTGGAAAGTTTTGGAAGAACAAGCCTATCTTGGGATTTCTTGGGGCATGAAGCCCACAAGATGGATACCATGACCCGCAAAACTAGAAAATGATGACAAACTTTGGAGTCTTGAGAGGCACCTTGGAGGACCTCACCTATCCCTTACTATCCCAACTATTTTCTTCTATAGGCCAAAACATCACACTTGGATGGCTTGACGTCACCCTAGGGCTAGGGTTTGGTGGTGGAAATGGACACTTGGAATTTTGGGAGGAAGAAGATCCTTATCATGACAAAGATGAGCCTAGTGCATGAGGGACGATCCTTTGGAGGCCCAATGATTCATCTGATGGCTTGACGTCCACCCAAAAATGTCAAAACGTTATCCTAGAGAGGGATGACGTCATACTAAGATTTCTTATGTGCAATTTTTAAAAGTTAAATTTGAATTTATGATGTAAAGGGGAAAATAAGGGTTTTTGACCCCTTGTTTTTTTATTTTACCCTAAATTTAAGTGGAAAAACACTTTTAGGAGGATTTGTATAAATAAGAATCATTTCATTTCATTTCATTTTTGATATAGCCCTCCCATTGTGAGAAGATTGCTTGGTTGAAATTTGCGCCCTCTTTGGGAAATATGATCTCTCTCTCTCTCTCTCTCTCTCTCTCTCTTGTGAAAATGTCTTATGGTGAATTATATTGGTGATTTTTGGAGCTAAGGTAGTGCACACCTTTTGGAGGTCTTCTCTCTTGCTTATGAATGGTCATTTCTTGGCGAACTAGGGTTTTATCTTGCATCTGTCTTGAAAGTGGTAAGGAAAATCTACAATTGTTAGTTCTTCTTTATTTTTTCATAATTTTTATTGGTTGAAACCCTATGAGGATTGTAAGTGTATACACCCTCCATCAAGCTTCATCTCATTTTCTAGTTGACAAGTCATTTATTGCAATATTGCTAGGAGGAGTACAAGGGTGTACACTCTCCTAGATTTACCTAAGTTTGATTTTCATTCCCTAGGGAGTAAAAGGTTTTAAACCCCTAGGGATATTTTGGATCTAACTCTTAAATACATGACTCCATTTACCCAATATTTTAAAGGAACAAATTTGAAATTTGCATTGGAGAAATAAAATTACTTGCATTGGGTAATGTGATTTTACGAGATTTTCAAATTGTTTAAAGTGCAATCAATTCTACATGATGTTAGCTTGTTGATGCTCCTAGGGCATCATCTTTTGCCAAGCAACTCTTATTGTTTTTATAAATTGAAGCTACAACCATTAGGGTTGCAAAAAATCACTTTAAATATTTCACTTTACTCTCATTTCAACCATCAAAATTTGCTAGAAGGTTGCCATAATTAATCTAGTAGTTGTTGTGCTTATTTTGGGTGGCTTACTTGCAAGTTTCAGTGGTTGGAATTTTTTGTTGTAGAAATTATATGCTACATACATAAGGCTGCAACAATATCTCTTCAATACTTGTACCCAACAACCTTTAATTTTTGCTAAAGTCTTGTGCTATAAAACTTGAGTTACAGAAGTAATTGCTAGCTAATCTCTTGCATATTTTCTTGGATTTCAGTGACTTGTTTAACAGCTCTTTTATTCATTTAATTGGTGATATATACCACTGGATACTGCTACTAATTGGGACAACAAGCTTCACTTTCTTTTCCGTTAGATTAATGGGCTTGTATCTTGTGTTTTCTTGTGTCTCGAGCATGTACAACTTTCCTCCATAGGTACTCAAGCACATGAAAATCATTGACCATCGTCGAGACTCATTCCCAAGTGGTTATTAACTTACTAGGATGACCTATAGGGGTGTTGAAATAGACCTTGAAATTTTAATCTTAAAGATAAAAATTATTGTATCTTTGAGGCTTTACATCATATAAATTTTCGAAAGCAAAAAATTCATATCCAACGAAGTCACGATGCCTTTATGGTTCGTTGTTTGAACAAAGAATAATCAAGAACCCAAATGA
>SNQJ01S0033703.1:18057-45963 GCA_010110895.2 Picea sitchensis
GTATCTCTGTGTTTATGGTTGCATCTCTGATATATTTCTGTTATATTACTGGATATATGCGATATCTCTGTGCATTTCATTATTATATCTCCGCTCTCATTTCGTACCGAAAATAATCCGGATCAATCAGAGAAAATATGTCGAGACCATATTGTAGAGGTTTAATATGTAGAAATGTAAACCAGTGAGGGTTCCTATTTTTGTAGGTGTAAAATTATATGCAGATCAGTGTCCCAAGACATAGAAAGAGGAGGAGGACATGTCTCGTGTTCCATATGCGAGTGTAATTGACAATTTGATGTATGAAATGGTTTGTACTAGGCCGAACATTGCACATGTAGTAGGATCTTTGAGCATGTATATGTCAAAACCAAGGAAGGAGCATTGGACAATAGTAAAGAGAGTTTTCAGTTATTTGTGTGGCACTACTAGTTATGGATTTTTCTACCAAGGAAGACCAATTTTGCACAAAGTGTTGGAAATACATGGTTTTGTGGATGTAGACTGGGTTGGAGATTTGGATCATAAAACATCTACAAGAGGGTATGTGTTTAACCTGTTTGAAGGAGCAATTAGTTGGATGAGCAAAAGATAGTCTGTAGTGGCACTTTTAACTACAAAATTTGAATACCTGGCAGCCACTAATGCAAGCAAGGAAGCATTATGGTTATGAAAATTGTGTTCAGGTATTGGGTTGGTACAACAAGTTGTAAGGATAGATTGTGATAGTCAGAGTGGAATTTTTATAGAAAAGAACCCAACTTATCATTCAAATACAAAGCATATTGATGTTCAATATCACTTTGTGAGAGACATGGTTGAAGAAAAGAAGGTGTTGTTGATGAAGATGGACACTTTGAAGAATGTTGCAGATTCATTAACAAAATCTGTGAGCACTTAGAAGTTCTCTTAGTGTAGAGGATACATGGGCATTGCCGCCCTAGATTGTTTAATATGTAACCTTGTAACCCCTTGTATGCAAATAAAACAAGTGGGAGAATCTTGGGTATGTGTTATATTATTTGCATGGTTAGAACTATTGTTTTGGTGGTTTTTGCGTCCATTTTTTGGCAGTTTTTCGGCACATGGTTTTTCACCGATGGTTTTCTAATTCTGGTTAAAGAATTAGGGTTTTTGACTGATCTGGGTTATTGGATTAGGGTTTTGGATGCTCTGGGATCCTATATGTGTATTGTATTGTAAACAATGTATGATGTGAATGAATATAGAATATGTTGGTTTTCCCAATTTGGGTTTCCAGGGGAAAAATCTTTGTGTAATGTGTGTATTTTCCATTGTATCTTTTTTGTTCTTTTATTGAAAATATGTTTGCAGTAAATAATTGTACAAGGTTAAAATCTACATGCACTCCGACGGGAGACTTTGATGATGATGAAATGGCTCTAAATAGATCGAAGTCATTGATGTGGAAGCCTGATAGGACGAGGACCATTGAGATAGGTGGCAGTTGCCACACAACTGCCACATTAGTGTTATGTTAGTGACATGTCAAATGGCACGAGTGAAATGGATCCACATGGATGCCACATGGAACTAAGATGGAATTGATGGAAGAAATATCATAAACTTTGGGAGGTTATAACATTTGTTTCAGAGCTCAAAATTGAGCATGGTTATGATCATTGGAAATCTCTCGATGAACATAAATAATCTACAAGGTTTATTCAGAGAGATGAAGTGGTTGGTGAAAAATAAATTTTGACACCCCATCTTCCTAAGTGAGGATTAGGGGGTCGGGTTTGTTACAACATGGTATCAGAGCTCCAGTTTCAACATTAGGCTTGGATGGGCCAGAGATCAATTACATGACTGATGCATTAACACTAAGATGAGCTTAGTATTTACAAAATTGTTATGTTATTTTTTTCTAACAAATATTAATTCCTCCACATTTTTCCGAATTAAGAGAATATAGACAAAAATAGAACCAACACAGAGACCAAGGGCATGGTAGACAAAGAATATACACATAGGGTTTACATCCAGGAGGAGGATTTCAAGGGGTTGTGGATCAACATGGGTAATGAAAGAACTGAATCCAATTTGCATGATGAAGGTAAAGAGGAAAGCATAAACTTGGTAGAGACCATCAAGAGTCTGCAAAAATATGTCTGATATTATAAAGATGATAATGAGAGGCTTATGAAATCCAAGGAACAACAAGATGGTTTCAACATCAAGTTGTTAAAAATCCTGGACAAAATAGGGAATAAAATGGATAAGGATCCATATTCAATCAAGACAAAGAGTCATAGGTCTCATGACAGAAGAAGAGAATCAAGGAGTGATGATAGACACCATCATCACTCACCTAAGCATTCAACTAGGAGAGAACACAGTAGCTAAATCTCGTCCCCTATAAGAAAGCATAAGAAGAGATCTAGGGTAGATGAGATACAATAAGATATGAATAAGATTAAGCCTCCTACTTTTTATGGTGAGCATAAGAATGATGAAGATGCAGAGACCTGGTTGTTGGGCATGAAAAAAATACTTTTAGTTACATAATAAGTCTATGCCTTCCAGCCAGAGGACTGCAGGGGAGATGTCGAGCATCACCCCATCCCCTTGCACGTGCAAGGCCTAGGTCTCGTGGCTGCATGGGCATGGTCCAGGTCTCGTGGTCCAAGAATATTTCACTATGATTGTCACAATCTAAACTTACTACTTGTTGTACCAACCCAACACTTGAACATAATCTCTGCAACCATATTGATTCCTTGCATGCATAAGTGTCTGCCATGTATTCATGTTTTGTATTTGAGAGTGCCACTATATCCTATCTAGCTAAATCCTACAGTGTGATTGTGGTGGGCCCAAAAAACATTATTTAGGGCCTCAAAATGACCCCATAATTTTAGGAACCAAAAATTTGTAGAAAAACTACCAAGGTGGAAACCCCTATTTTGAGCCAGTGGAATAAGTGGGTGGCCACCGATTTCCTCTTGGATCATTTCTCCTCCAAATAGGTTAAGCAAATACCCACTTGTATATCTTCTGTGATCTAGATCTCTATCCCAATCTACATCAACAAACTCATGTATGTCCAACACTCTATCCAATCCCAGTCTTCCTTGGTAGCGCAATCCATAGCTATAAGTGCCACGCAAATACCTGAAAACCCTATTTACTGTTGTCCAATGCTCCTTCCCTGGTTTTGACATATACCTTCTCAAAACTCCCATTGCATGTGTAATGTATGGTCTAGTATAGACCATTGCATACATAAAATTTCAAACCGCACTAGCATATCGAACATGGGGCATGTTCTCTTCCTCTTTTGTTCTTTGGGACACTGATATGAAAATAACTTTACACCTACAGGAATAGGAACCTTAACCAATTTACTTTCCTACATATTAAACCTATGCAATATCGTCTCAACATATTTTCTCTGATTCAACCAAAGTTTCTTGTTTACACAATCTCTTTTAATCTCCATTCCCATAATGAAGTTAGTAGCACTATTACGAGGAAAATCACTCTATGGCATGGGGTAAACCACAAAAGATGGAAATGATTGTAGAAATCAACTCTAATATCAAGTATGCTATATAAATAATCATGCTAACAAGACAAGATAAACATCTTACCTCGTCCAGACATTCGATGAAGTCCACCGTTGAGCACTTGACTCAAATCTATATACCTGCAACTTGTCCTCAACAACCAAGATACACAAGCATATGGTGATATTATATAAATTTAGCACATATAATAGCATAATCCATCAATATTCATAACAAATATGCCCATGGAATAACAATTCAAATATTTTCAAGGCATTAATTGGACGAGAAAAGAGTATTTCTATTAAAATGTAATCAACAAAAGTGTATGAATGACAAACTTCCGTGTCGGCACGTTCAGAACCGAGAAACTAAGTCCCTTCCATCTAGGCCTCCATTCAATCCTCCACCAAAGGCAATCTCATATAAGAGAGACAATTAGATTCTCCATCAAATAGGGAAGAGTTTGGGGGATGAACAATGTGTTCAGACTTAAAAGGACAAAGGGATGCAGACTCAATATGAAGTGAATAATTTCTCCAGAGTAACTTTGCTCTCAAAGTTGAATTCTTCTCCCTCTTTCCACAACTTGTATATGGCCCATTTATAGCCTTCAAATGGAAATGAAGGGATGAGTCGAAACATTTCCAGTATATGGAAGGTCAAGGATCATGGATCTCGTGATGTGAGATGGAAACTCGACACCATTTTTTTAATTTTTGGCACAAAACCCGATGTACGTGGGATGTAATGGTGCAACCTATGTATACGCATGATGTATAGCTGTTAGGGCATGTATATGTGGAAAAATATGTTTTTTTATCTCTGAGAATTTCAAAAAGGGGACGTCAAGTCTGCATATGGAAATGGAAAAGACCTTATGAGAAAGTTGCATGGGGTGAGCCAAATCTTTCTATAATAGATGCCTCGTAATGTGTGAGGTCAGAGAAGTATCTACGATGGCTGAAATATATTATAATTCCCAGAAGTGGAGTAATGGAGACCCAGCTGGATGAACTAGTTTCTCATAAGAATATTACAATCCATAATGATTTTGTGCACATGGGTACCAATTTGAATTACATTGCAGATCCATGTGGAAATATACCAAACAATTGTTCATGGCCATGAATAGGAAATACAAGTGTAGATACGTTCCATAGGATGTCATAGTCATGAACAAGGACCAGTGAAAACCAATCCCAAAATCAGTTTGAAGATACTTGTATACAATGAAGTACAATCTGATCTCCCACGATCACTGAATCCATATAGGTACCGGTTCAATGAATGATAGCAACAACTCAGGGAAGCTGCGACTATGAACTGGTGTATTCAATTCTTCTACACAATCCGCCAAAGGTGAAAGTATACATCATGTGAATAAAGGAGTTGAGGTCGAACACAATGAGACTTCGTTTGATTACTGATCATTAAGGTATGTCATTAACAAACGTGAGACAACCTACCAATGATGAAAGTAGGTATCAAGGCACTGAGTACATTCTTATAATTATGAATAAAGGAGTTGAGGTTGAACACTTGAAGAATCCATCGATTGGGAGACATTGATGTATTCCCAACTGTCGATGGCGATAGAACTTGCCATTAATGACTGTAAGCCTCTAGGTACTCATATGACTCTAGGTCTCGTTTCCAGAATAGATGGGTTGAATTCGATGGAAGGAGATCTGCTGAAAGGATAGAATTAAGGAATCTCTCAGTATTAAGCACAAGGTACAAAGAAGGAGATTTATTATTTGGAGGAACTCGGACGAAGAACATGTTCACAAACCAACGAAGCTATGCATCTTTTGCATGCACCAGATGAAAGCAGTGCACGAAAAATACCCTCTGAATAACAACCAATAAGGAAAACTACCAACAAAGGCGAGTAAACCACAAATAAGGATAATGGAATCCAAGACACTACACGAATCCCAATGTGTGAATATATTTCTTGCCATCAAACACAAGGGAAACCCCCCAGTTAGCAACCAATGAGGAGATGTCTACTGTTGGGTTCAAGGTTACCTACCCATAATTAAAGTAGGACCAAGGTGCACGATAAGACTACGACTTCATGTAATTTTGAGACAGACTGAGGGTATGGTCAACATGCAAAGTCAATAGTTCATACAAATGGCTGACACAGGCTGATAGAAATACTTTGAAAAAGAGCATGAGACATATGGAAGACTCTGGCAGCATAGACTCAATGATGAAACTTTGTGATGTAGGAGGCACCAATCAAACTCTCCATAGGGACTGGAAGATTAACCAATCGGAGGAGTAAAATCTAAGTAACGAGCTCAACTTCCTAAGGTCATGCTAAACCCAAAATTTGGATGACAAGTGGACTCAAAAGTTTGTGCTTTGTTCAAAGGCAACACGACTGCTACCAACATGAGATAATATGCTTTTCCCGCTTGTTTTTTGTTTTTTTCATAGACAAATGAATGTTATGATATGGAGGAGGAAACGAGTGTCAAGAGTACGCAACTGGTTCTAGTAGTGGAACATACCTATGCTCAATGCAAGGAGGTGCATGTAGGATATGGACACTCGGGGGAATGTTTCCTCATAGGGTACATGGTGTCAAGATGCAAAGGATATAAACAAGGCTCTTCTTGGCTAATGATGCAAATTGTTCGAGATAATAGGCTTATAATGCAAAAGAGGGAACCTGCAATAGGATCAATGCTGCAAGCAAGAGGATGAGATGCAATTACAACTTAACTCCAAATAATGTCATTTATCATAAATTTAGTCTACTTGGTCTGAAAAATGGTTAAACTTATACCAAATAGACATCCTTTCAAATCCAATTTATGAGTGTGAAAGAGACAAGTTCACTCAATAATATTTTTTCTTTTTGAGAGAGTTGGAAAAGAGCTTAAACCAGACTTAGGGGAGTCTCATAGGTATAGGTCAACATGCTAATGAGTAAGAAATGAGGTTTGAACGCAAACTCATATTAGCTATAAGGGACTCTCGGTCATACGGAAAAAATCTCTACATGGGAACCGAATGGAATATAGGTTCTAACTAGGGAACCCATGTTTGGTAAGTCTCTACCATTCAATAATGAAACTTCTAGTAGTGGAAAGAAGGTTCTGTGTTGCTACCAAATGGGTTTGTACCTAAGGCATACAAATTGCAGTTATAGGATAATGCAAGTGTGCAAAATGGAGTGATGGCCTATCCTATATGTTGGTTAATGAAAATACCTTCCAAAGTCACAACCAAGTGACATGATTCTAGAAACCGCAAGAATCTCTGGATAAAACCACCAAAACCAACTCCATCTATTGCATTATTAGTCCATTAGGTCAAAATATTAGCAAAAACTATGTAAAGTGGGTAAAATTTTTCTATAAATAGTGAAAATAACCAATTTTTACTATACCATTTGTATTTTTACCCAAATAGTGCATTTTGGACCAAATTGTCCCCGATCTTCAACTATCAATTGCAGAAGCTACAAGTGACAGAATTGACAATCGTCTAGAAGTAAGTCTTCTTTCCCTTCTCTTCATTTCTCTTGGTTTACAATTTTAATTTAGCCTTCAATTTTTGAGTATTTTAAGGCGTAAATTAGAAACTAGGGAGTACGTGGGTCATAATCCATCGGGTCATGTATACGCAACCCTATACACGAATGTTATCAAAACAAAAAGCGTATATGCATCCCTATACATGACTGTGTAAACTGCAGCTTGCGTACAAGTCCGTGAGTTGAATTTTGTAAATGGTATTGACTCAAAATTTGATTTTAAACTTGCAGGATGGTGCTAGAGTGGAGAGAAAGAGAGCATGAAGAGGTTGATGTTATAGTAGAAAGAAATCCAGGGGACAAAATGGCATTAAGAATATGTGGGCTATATAAATTTTGGGCTCTCAAAGGAATGAGGGCTCAAGTGAGATTGCTCCAGATGCTAGTGAACTACTGAGATCTAGATACAGAGGCCTTCAACCTCGATGGGAAACCATTGAGGATTGAAGTCAAGGACATATAACTTATGACAGGATTGTCATGTTGGGGTGAGGTGGTGAACCTCAAAGCCCAAGGAGCTGGGAGTGGCATGAACATAGAGGACTACATAGTCACTCATTGCATTGCAGGGACTGAGAAGGTAGGGAGCCAACTCCTCATCAGAGCGATCAACAACCTGAGTCTCAAGATCATTGTCCTAGTGTTGGTACAGATCACAGGGTCGATCTCGTTGCATCAGGCATCAAGGCCACTTATGTTCTACTAGGTGGAGTTCTTGCGACCCACGATTTATGACTAGTGCACCTCACTACTAGCCAATATGAAGAGATAGCTGAAATACTGCAAAAAGGGTAGAACGAGGAAATTCGGGTTTGTGTCTATCTTATGTGGTTTTTTCTTCGAGCAGGTCCTAGGATTGGGCCCTAGAGTCGAGGTTGTTCTGCATAGACCTTGTGATCTAGCCATGGCATGGTGGATCGAGGTGATGAGGTGGTTGTGGGGTGGTAGGGTACCAACACCCTAGAATGATTATTTTTTCTTCTGGTAACGTCAACAGGTGATATCTATGGATGAATACCCATATGCAAAGATCAAATTCAAAGGATATCTGGACATGCCATTACCACCAGGTTTCGCCTATGGAGATATAGGTATTAAACTTTTCAAATATTTCATTTTTTTTGTATTTTTGTAAAAGAGAAAACAAAAATATTTTTGGATGATGTCAATTACTAATTAAAACATGTATGTTATGCAGATGTGGGTCCGCGATGACCATATGGACTCCCACGACACCGGTGGGATGAGCCAACGAGAGGAGACACTGAGAGAGTGCTTCAAAATGTGCAGGGAAACCTTTCTCTTTTTGACGCAAATAATTCCCATGGTTCAGGTAGAGGATTTGCCAGAGGTGATGCAATGATAGGTGGTAGGTGTGCCCCATTCTTGGGTGCGACTCTTTCAGCATCTCACAAACAACGTACTATGTTATCATGACACACATCTAGTTCCATAGGCATAGATGTCATGGTTATTGTATTGATCAGTTGTATATGTATTTTGAGGGTGTGAGCCCCAATTTTGTACTATAACACCATATTTTTGGAGAAATGAAATATAAAAACATTGGTCTTCAGATTTAATTATATTACAATTTGTACATTGGTGAATGTGTTTTATTTACTTTAGTTATGTGACTAATGCCAATCTAAAACATAATTAGTATATGCATCAGATACATAATTAGAACTTCGTGGTATGTGATTATAAGTAATAAAATCAAAATGTCGTTCCAAAAGTCGTACCTGTAGGAATTGTCGGAATAGATTAGGGTCTCGCACACGATAACTGTAATTCAATTGACATACTACTAACTGGGATTCTAGGCTAACTTCTAAAGAATGAATACCATGTGAAATGGCATTGTGTAAAAGATCTATAACGACGCTATATTCATCCACATTGTTCATTGATGGCCCTAGACAAACACCACCTGAAGACACCAGTGACCCTCGGGTGAGTAAACAACCCAAGCAGCGGAAGCTAAGTTTTGTGTATGATGAATGACACCGTCTATGAATCCTAAGTAAACCAAAGACTCCGTTGACATCTTCCAACCAAGGGAAAACTCGATAAGAAAGCCAATGAAAAAAGGGAAAATATATATACACTAAGATACACTAGTATACAAAGAGTTACGCCCAATCTTGGGGCTCAATCATAATATATTTTCAAGTAAAGCCCATTTTTGGGCTCAACCAACATATTCCCTTCATAATCTTCTAATTCATAGGCTCCTTTTTCTAAGACATGTCGCACAATATAAGGACTGTGCCACATGGGGTTGAACTTGCCTACCCCCAACGGTTCTTTGGCTTGGTCATATAAGAAGACCAATTCACCTTCAACGTACTGCCGAGGACATACAGACTTATCATATTGAACCTTGACACATCATTTATTTTCTTCGATAGCCATAGAGGCATCACGACGTTGCTCGTCTAGACTCTCTAGGTGTATGAGGCATTGTTCAAGATCGGAAGTGCCAGGTAGGAGATTAAATTCCAATCTAATAGAATGGATTTAACATTCAATAGGTAGGATCGACTCCACACCGTGTACTAACTGAAAGGGAGAAAAACCAGTGGAAGTCTTAACCACGGTTCAGTATTCCCAAAGTGTCGGGTAGAGCATGAGATGTCAGTCAGACTTTCTCTGGCTGACCATTTTCTACAAAATGGTCTTGAGAGATTTGTTCACGGCCTCTACTTGTCCATTTTCCTAGGGGTAGTAAGGGGAAGAATGACGATTTTTGAACCCCAGTTTTGATGCTAATTCTTTCATCATTTGGTTCTGAAAGTGACTTCCATGATCAATGACAATCTCACTCGGGATTCTGAACCAGGCTATAATTTGATTGAAAATGAAAAACAAAATAGTATTACCATCGGATTTAATTGTAGGAATGGCCTCGACCCACTTAGTAAAGTATTCTACAACCACGATAATATGCTAATTCCGCCTAGATGAAGTTGGGTTGCAATCCACAAAATCTACCCCCCACTTGGTGAAGGGACCGACGATAATGACCAGGTGAAGAGGGGATGGAAGTGAACACATCTTTCGAGTGAAAAACTGGTAGGGGTGACACTTCTTGACTGCTTTGACACAATCTTTAAAAATATACGACAAAAAATAACTGGCTCACAAAATCTTCTGGGTTGTCGTAAGCTCGGATATATGACCACCACAAACCCCATTGGACAGTCATTAAGAACGGACTCATCCTCTTCGTGAGTCAAGCAATGATGCAAGATATTATCTATGCCTCAATGATACAAAGTGTCACCGATGATAAGGTATTTCTTATCTTGATATTGTATGCGTCGTCAATCATCTCTCGAAAGATGTTGAGAGAACTTAAAGGTTTGAAGATAGATCAAAATATCTCCATACCAGGGGTCTGACAATGAGACAAGGAAAATGTGTTCATTCGAAAATGAATCAACATGAATAACATCCTCATCTAACCAAGGGAAGTCTGATATTAACTCAGCAAAAAACTAGCGATTTCTTGGATTTTTCTGAAGCAAAATTGAGATCAAATTCTTGCAAGATGAAAATCCATTTATTATATTTTCCCCTATGATATGCCTAGTAAGGATGTATTGAAACAGATTGACGTCAGCAACTACGATAGTTTTGAAAAGCAATATATAGTGTTGTAATCTTTGAACCGCGTGTACGGAAACCAAAGCTATCTTCTAAAGATGAGAGTACTTAAGTTCAGGGATGACTAAGTTTCGACTAAGATAGTAAACGACGTGCTCACATAGCTCATCATCCTCCTGAACTAAAACCATACCAATCATCCCTTTAGAAGTGGCGATATAAAATAAGTAATCTCTACTGTAGTCCAGAGGCTTCAATAGAGGCATTGATATCGATGCTTTCTTAAGAGCATCAAAGGATTCCTAGGCTCGCTCATCCCATATAAACAGAGTGTCCTTCTTCAAGAGACACATGAAACCCTTAGTAATATTGGCATAGTTTAATATAAACTGATGTAAGAAGTTAGTTTTCCCCTATAATCCTTGAAGTTGATGAATATTGCACGGGGGAGGCAATCGAAGTATTTCCTCAACCTTTAAAGGATTAGCCATGATTCGAGTCTCAGAGACTAAAAATCCTAAGAAATGACCTGACCTAACACAAAAGATGCACTTATGGGGGTCTAAACAGATGTGATAATAGCAACATCTCTCAAAAACTAGCCAAAGGTGGTTAGAGTGATCCACTCTCTTGCGAGATAATTGAGATACGCTTTGAATATATGCTTGAGATCGTGAAACACGAAGGTCATGGCTCGTTGGACGGTTGCTTCGACATTTTTAAGGCCGAAAGGCATTTTTCGGTATGCGAAAGTACCCCAAGGACAAATAAATGTCGTCTTATGTTGATCCTTGGGTTTAATCTGAATATGGTTGTATCCTAAAAATTCATCCCTAAAATAAAAAACCTTGCTTCCCACACACTCATCAAGAATCTGATCAATGAAAGGTATCGGGAAATTGTCTTTAAGACAGGCCTTATTTAGGTATCAGAAATCCATGCATACACAGATGGTTCCTTTCTTCTTATTCATAGGAACAGGATTAGATACCCATTCAGTCAAGGGAACCGGGTAGATAAATCTTGCATTAAGCAATTTCTCCACCTCTGCCTTAATAGCAGGGGCCTTCCTAGGATTGACATCTCTAAGTCATTGTTGGACAGGTTTGGCATCCAGGTAGGTTTTAATTTCATGTTCGACAATATGAGGGTCGATTCCTGGCATCTCTTCATATGACCATGGGAATATGTCACATAATTCTTTGAAGAGTTCGGTGTAGATATGCATTTCTTCAAGCGAACAATTCGCATTGATATAGAGATTTTCAACTTTACCAGGAATATGAGAGATATCGATCGTGACGGTAGGATAAATACTCGCCATATTTCCTTCGACATAAATGTTGTGTGTATCAAGTGTAACTACGACATGACCGACTATCTCGCTCAAGGTAGATATAAAATCATCTTGTTCAATTCTAGCAAGCTCTAGGAGGAAATAAGAGCAATGATTCATATCATCCCATGGCCTATTAGAACCATTCATGGCCTCTATGATTACTTCATCCGAAGGTAAAGTATCATCGAGGCCATCATGTGAGAAAGACGATGAAGTGGACCATACGAGTTTAAGAACATGATCATCCTTGTCCGTCTGGGAGGAGACATAATTTGGGTCGACGGTAGAGTCAACAACAACCTGATACACTATCTTTGTTGCCGATAGTGGTATTTCCATTCCATCAAGTGACTGACCGTCACAAGATGAGGTCAAGGAAGGTAGGGTCAAAGGGTCGTTAAAATACAAAGTGCGGAAATGAATGGACCTCATTAATGAAGAAGACGTACTAGACATGGCATAGATATGATGAATTGGTGCCACAAAGTCAAAGTTATCCATAAGGGATGAATACATTATGACACCAATATCCTTAGTTGTTGATTGAGAATTATCCATCACATGGATCGAAGGTCCAATTGATGCATTGGGGCTAGCGTGCACAAAGGACAAATGATCGATCGTCATGATTTTCCCATCGTGAGGAAAACATAACATTAAAAAAAAAAACGATACGACTATAGTCATAACACAAGTCTAGTTACACCCTAGTAATAAGTTATAGTCAAGGGGTGCCTCAACCACCTCGACATCCACCTCCACCATCTTCCCACCTAAATGGACTAGAAAGGTAGGAAGAATATCATGGGAACGGAAAGAATGACCGTCAAACACGGTCAACATGGTCGGAGATTTTGAGAGAGAGTCAGAGAGCCAATGGATTTCCAACAGGTTAGGGACATCAAACACGTTACAACGCCTTCATCAATAATAATACGTTTGATGGTATACTTTGAGTAATCCACATGGATTTGGAAATCCACATGGTAAGGCAAGCGAGGCTTCACATCTGTGACGTAAGACTTGATAACCTTAGAGCCACAAGGGTCTAGAGCTCCTAACGCAGATAACAATGCATTCCTCTATGAAGGACACATTTGGAGTACCTCCAAAGCCGATATTGCGCAAGGCATTTGACCTAGATCCTCAACAATAGAGTAATTCTGGGTAGCTCTAGCATTAGGGTTGTGCGTAGAGCACTTGAGTACTCCTTTCAGAATACGAGGTGGAGGCTCTAGTTTTTCAATCTGTAATGGCATTTCCGGAGGAGGGGGAGACTCTAGGATGAGAACAGCCTGTGAATAACTATAATCGCAAGACCGAGTGGCTACATTAACATGATACTTGACCATATTGATGCATAGACAATCACCATCTTGCGCCGGTGGGTTTTGACTCCCACTTGCCACATTTCCAAGATTAGAGGAGCTCGAGGCCATGTGATGATTATGCGAAAAATGATTAGTCAACACAGTGGGTGGTAGATATAAAATCCTTGCAGCTTCCTCGAGTTTTGGGCACAAGTAGGTAAGGTGATCATCAATACAAAGCTTACAAGGGAATTTCACCTTTCACCTCTCTTTCTTTCCCTCACCAGCATTAACTTTGAATCTATCATTATTAGTGTTATTCTTGGGTTTATTATCAATCTTCCCACCCTTACGATTGTTACCACGTCCTTTCCTTTTATTCCCTCCTGGTTGCTGGTTACCATTTGGGTTAGTCGACGATTGCATCGAATGTACATCCACTGATTGAGTGGGAGTGGAGGAAACAAATGAAGCTTTTCCTCCTACATAATGGCTTAGAGACAACTCTTTCAACTGACTTGTCACCAAGTTTGTATATTTAACATTTGTGGAGGCTATAATGCCATCGACATGAAGCCCAAGATGTTGTCTAGGGTCGTAGTTCGACCTTGGTGCGTCAGGAAAAATTTCATATAACATCCCAAGCTGAGCATATATGAGATCTAACTGTTGGGCTTTGAAAATCACTTCCTCTTCACATGTTACCCCGGATGTAGAGACATACTTCGAAATATAAGCTAGTAAAGACTTAAGAAACCATTCCAACAGAAAATATGGAGGAATGTAGGCTTTGATCAACCTCTTCCATCTACACCACTCTTGGATATGATCTGAGATATAAGTGGCTTTGTCCTAGTGGAGGGCCGATAGAAGTTAGATGTCGGCATCATAATGAACCGACGATTGGAAGTGGTTGAGAAAGACTAAAACCATCTGGTTAAAGTTACTGTATGTCCCCCTAGGTATCTCTATGTACCATTTCATCATGACCCCCGTGAGGGTTCATTGAAACAATCTTAAATGAATAGAATTGTCGTTAAGGGAATTAGAAGAGCACCATAGATGAAAAGTAGTGATGTGATCACTAGGATCCTCACCAGTCTTGCCCTTGAATTTCATAATATCCGAAGGAAAATTGATGGGGATGGGGGGCCATGTTGGGTCATGACGCACTTGGTCATTCATTAATCTTGACAAGTATGGAAAATTGAGCATGGTCAGAAAAGGGAGATGGGGTTGCATCATCTGGCACCAAGCTCCTGGGAAAGATTGATGTTGGTGAATCGTAGCCCATCCAGGGTTCCGATATGCACCATGGCCCTATGTGGGATTGAAACCCCCCCCTCCAAATTGATTCATGAGGGATTGGTTGGGCACCATTCCAGTAGGAATGTTAAAATGAGGGTTGTAAATATTTCCCCCAATCAAAGTAGCTCCAGGTTGGGGGTTTCCCAAAGTATGAAACTGACCTCCCCTGGGTGGAAATATGGAGGATAAAGGTGGATTCGTCATGCCAAATGTGTTGGTCGGAATCAATGTGGAGGGGGTAGGTGTGAAGGACAAACCATAAGCATGAGCCTGTCTGCTCGGTTGACCACTCCATCTAGGAGCATTAAGACTAGGATTAGACCTACGGTGAAAAGGAGGTTGGATTCCAATTGTAGGAGTTGTTTGGGGAATATGAGCATCGCCAAATGAGAATGGAATATGCGGAGGAGCCATGCCCCCAAGTTCAATACTAGTATTTGTATTCGTTGTTGGAATGGATGACGAAAATTGCGATGTGAGATTCAACATACCATAAGAGAAAGGGCTAGAGTTCGTAGTTATGGACTGAGTATTGTACCCAAGTGTACCAAAAATAGACCCAAAAGGGTTTGTCACTATGGGTTGAGTAACACCCATAGGTTGGATAGGAGTGATGACTGGGACCTCCGGCACTACAACCATAGTGGTCAAAGGTGTAGAAGGAGTTCCATTAACTATGGTAGGTATGGGAGTTGAAGGAATCCCAGTATCCTTCTTACTTGACTCAATACTCATAATTGTATGACCACAAGTCTTGTAGGTGGAGGTGTGTGTACCACGTTTTATAACTTTATGCCTTTTAGAAGACAAAGACTCAAGATGCAGTGGTAATATCAACAAACGATGATACTTGCGAGGAAGTGGGTCTGGCTCCATGGTGACTCAAGACTTGAGATATAAAAACAAATCCTAACGCCAACTAACAATCAAAGAGCACACCAAAATAAACAAAAAGACCAATATGCACACAAACAAGATAAAGTGGTTGAAAGGGGCCTCCCTCCCTAAAGTAGGTATGCCTTGCCCAAGAGGGGCCTGAGACTCCCTTCAAAATATCAGAGATATCAAAATCAATTATAAGGGCCCTCGTGGGCTTAACAACTAGTCAGTCAGATCCCCTCGAAGAGGTAATCCTCCATAAAGGTTGTGTGTTGTCTGACCCTTATCCGACTCAGGGTACCTGCAGAATAACCCCTGCAAGTCAACTATGTGGCTATGTATGTCAAGCAACTAAGCCACCACAATATAACCAATGTGCAAGCGAACAGTCGTAAGTCAGGTCCATCATATGGGCAGGTTAACAGAGCCCAAAATATTGAAAGCATTTCCTCTCATAGAGGTAAAGGTATTAGCAAGACCTGCATATACAAATAGATCCTCAGAAATATCTCTGACACTAAGAAGGTACATTGGAGGTATATCTCCTCAACCGACTTCGCATGACCTCGTGCTTAAATCCTATGTGAGAAGAGCCTCCTAACGTCACCAATTGTACAATGGATTTCACCACTCCCTTAGTCAAAAAAATATGTTGAGTTTAATAGCATTGGAGAAGTTTACTCACAAAATCCTATTCCAAGGATCTAAATCTTAAGCTAGTTTGTGCACCCTAAAAAATAAAATCATTTCTAATCAATTCTAAATTTATCAGCGTTACTTTTAGTGGATTTGTTTACTCAAAATATGTGGTCGTGAAATTGATGATGTTATGATTCAACAAGTAAAAGAAATGAATATGAATATAATGCCAAGTCCTAACTTCAATTCTCAACAAATGATAATCTTTTTCAAAATTCAATTTTCAATTCAACTCTGCAATTTCAAATAAGATGCAATCTTTCCATACATATATCAAAATCAATGATAAAAACCCAAAAGATCAAATTCCATGATGCAAAATGTATATTTTTGTATTTTCAATATAAAGGAAATGAAAATTCAAGGACTGAACAACAACTTGATATAGAAACCCTACTGTAAGCAAAAAAAGACAAACCAAGCAGGATATCAAGAAGCAAACATCGAGAACAAGATGCAAGGACAACCAATGAAACAAAAATGATGAGAAAGAAAGAACACCCAAAACTTCAACCAAAGAAAGGTTTCCTATCACTCTGCATGCACTTAACAGTCATGACAAAGACCTAAGAAGACTCAACAACCATCAAAACTTACCCATCAAACACCAAAATCAACAATCAAGAAAACAAGGATGATGTACACGATTGTTCAGAAGAAAACCACATATATACACACCTTACAGAATGACATCTCGTGTATGTACGCGTCTGTCAAGGGAAAACCCGTGTATATGTGTTGAAACACTATCAAGTTAAGGATAAGGCCAAGAAACTCAGACTCAAAATGAAAATAGGCTATCAAGCAATCAGACGACAAGAAACTCAAGATAAGTGGGAGCAATCAAAGGAGAAAAACACTCCAAACCCTGAAAACAAGATTCCTTCCTAGTATGGTCGCCAATTATGTTACGAGGAAAATCACTCTATGACATGGGGTAAACCACAAAAGACGGAAATGACTGCAGAATTCAACTCTAATCTCAAGTATTCTATATAAATAAGTATGCTAACAAGACAAGATAAATATCCTACCTCGTCTAGACGTTCAATGAAGTCCACCATTGAGCACTTGACTCAAAGCTATATACCTGCAACTTGTCCACAACAACCAATATACACAAGCATATGATGATACTATATAAATTTAGCACATATAATAGCATAATCCATCAATATTCATAACAAATATGCCCATGGAATACCAATTCAAATATTTTCAAGACATTAATTGGACGAGAAAAGAGTATTTCTATTAAAATGTAATCAATAGAAGTGTATGAATGACAAACATCTGTGTTGACAAGTTCATAACCGAGAAACTAAGTCCCTTCTAGTTGGGCCTCCACCACTTTAATCCTCCACCAAAGGCAAGTTCATATAAGAGAGACAGTGATATTCTCCATCAAATAGGGAAGAGATTGGGGGCTAAAAATGTTTTCAGACTTAAAAGGACAAAGGGATGTAGACTCAATATGAAGTGAATAATTTCTCCAGAGTAACTTTGCTCTCAAAGTTGAATTCTTCTCCCTCTTTCCATGGCTTGGATATGGCCCATTTATAGCCTTCAAATGGAACTGAAGTGTCAAGTCAGAACATTTCCATTATATGGAAGGTCAAGGATCATGGATCTCATGACGTGAAGTGGAAACCCGACACCATTTTTTAATTTTTGGCACAAAACCCGATGTACGTGGGTTGTAATGGTGCAACCTACATATACACATGTTGTATAGTTGTTAGGGCATGTATATGTGGAAAAATATGTTTTTTAGCTCTGGGAATTGCAAAAAGGGGACTTCAAGTCTGCATAGGGAAATGGAAAATGCCTTCTGAGCAAGTTTCATGGGGTGAGGAAAATCTTGCTATAACAAGCACTGAGATCCTTCATGTCAAATTTGGAGGATAGTTGTGATTTCACCTCCTTGATAACATCCATGTTATTTCCTACTAGCAACATGTCATTGACATACAACACTACATAAATGAAGTGATTACCAACCTTCTTGGAATATACACAGTAATCAGCCCTACTTCTCACAAATCCCAGTCTAAGGATGTATGTGTCAAACTTTTGGTACCACATCCTAAGTGATTGATTCAGACCATATATTGACTTCTTTAGCTTGCAGACTAGCTCTTTATTTCCCTTCACTGCAAAGCATTCTAGTTGCTTCATGTATATTTCTTCTTCTAGATCTCCATGTAGGAATGTTGTCTTCACATCCATCCGTTCTATTTCAAAATCATAAGCAACAACAATAGAAAAAATA
Organism: Picea sitchensis; assembly: GCA_010110895.2. Classification (NCBI taxonomy): domain Eukaryota; kingdom Viridiplantae; phylum Streptophyta; class Pinopsida; order Pinales; family Pinaceae; genus Picea; species Picea sitchensis. Next base: position 36,563 of record SNQJ01S0033703.1, read on the forward strand.
AATCTAATAGAAGTTAACTTGGAAACGAGGGAAAAAATTTCATGAAAGTCGATTTTGTTTACCTGGAAATAACATTTTTCTACTAACTAAGCTTTGTATTCCTCCACTTTTCCTTCTGCATTTAAATTCTTCTTAAACACCCATTTGTTGCCAATGGCCTTTCTTCCAATTGGAAACTCAACTAGATCCCATGCCTCATTCTTATCCAAGGAATCTATCTCTTCAACCATGGCCTTCTTCTAGAGTTTACTATCCTTTGAATTTACTGCTTCCATGACAGTTCTTTGATCATCATCAATAATAGATAAAGAAAAATTAGCATGAAAATCAAGTGGACTATACCTTTTTGCTTTCTTTCTTTCCCTCATTGATTTCCTCAACACTGTAGTATGAGGTTCTTCTTCTTTTGATTCATCTTCTTCTGTAGGTTCAGATTTTGCATCATCCAACTAAAACTCTATTTTCTCAGATTCTTCTTTCCTTGGTAGGAATTCATGTTTGGGAACATCTTTAACCTCTCTAAAAACAACATCCCGATTATAAATAGTCTTGTTAGCTTCTGGGATCCAAATCTTATAACCTTTCATACCATCTTTATAACCAATAAAGATAAAATTTTCAACTTTATTATCCAACTTATTCCTAATTTCCTTTGGAACGTGTACATAAGCATCACAAACAAACACTTTGAGATGTTCAAGAGAGGGTTTCTTACCAGTCCATACCTCATGTAGATTTTTTTCCACCAACGCTGATGAGGGTGATATATTTACCAGGTAACATGTAGTACCCACTGCCTCTGCCTAGAATTAATGTCCTAACCCCACACCACTGAGCATGCTCCTTTATTTTTCCATCAACATCTTGTTCATCCTTTTTGCAACCCCATTATGTTGAGGTGTGTATGGAGCAGTCTTCTACCTTTCTATACCGCAGTTCTTATAGAACTCTTTGAATTCATTCCCATAGAATTATCCACCATTATCTATACTCAACACCTTTATTTTCTTCTCTGTTTGATTTTCTACTAGAGCCTTAAACTCTTTAAATTTATCAAATACCTTAGATTTCTTCTTGAGAAAATAAATCCATGTGTTCCTTGAGAAATCATCAATGAATGAAACATAATACATAGATTTACCTATTAATGGAACAAACACAAGTCCAAACACATCATTTTGTATCAACTCTAAGATCCCCTTTTCTCTTGTAGCACCAGATGGGAATCTTACTCAATTTTGTTTACCATATATACATTGTTCATAGAAATCAAAATCTAGGGTACAATTAGACATCCCTTCAACCATACCTTTACCATGTAGTGTTTGAAGGCCCTTTTCTCCAATATGACCTAGTCTTTGATGCCATAACATGGTATTCTTTCCAAGGATAGTATGGATCTTGTATTCTTTATTTATTTTCTCAGGGACAACAAAATTGTTACACCGACTAGTCTAAGTGCTTCCCAACAACTTGTACAGATTTCCAAATCGAACTCATGTCATCAACACCATTCTCCTCTGACCATATTGTAAGTGCCCTTTCCTAATAAAGTATCCGCACCTGCATCATCAAACTTACTTACAAATATTAGGCTCTTGGCTAGATCTGTAATGTGCATAACTCCAGGGAGAGTTCTAATCCTTCCATCTTTCAACAACAACTTAACCCTTCCTCGTCCCATGATTTTGGTTGTCAAGTCATCTCCTAGGAAGACATCACCACCATCATACTTTTCATATTCACTAAACCACTCCCTGTGAGGAATCATATGAAATGATGCACCCGAGTCGATCAACCATACATCATGATATTCATGTGTACCTATAGATAACATGTAAACATCATCTCCTTCTTCTGTGGAGGTTTTCACCTCTTTGGAAGAGGAATCACCGTATCCCTTTGCTTTATCAACTTTCTTAGACCTACAATATTTCTTATAATGCCCAACTTTACCACATTTATAGCATTTCTTGAAAGATTTCCCTGAGGATTTAGATCTACCTTTAGATTTAGATCTCCCCCTCAAAGACTTATTTGTATCCCTATCTCTGGGACGACCTCTTATAAATAAATCATCTGTTCTATGACTATCCATGTTTTTCCACCTCATCTCTTCCGATAACAAGGATGAAACCACATCCTCATACTTCAATGCATATTGAGTAGTACTACCAATTGCTACAACCAAATTATCCCAGGAGTCTAGAAAATAACATAACAAAGTAATACACTTATCTTCTTCTACAAGCGTAATATTAACATATCCAATTTGACTTACTAGAGTATTGGAGGCATTTAGATGCTCTTTCATAGAATCTCTATCTTCCATCCTAATATGATACAGTTTCTTTCGAAGAAACAACTTATTTACCAGGGAATTTGACTGACACAAATTCCCCAACTTTTCCCATATTTCCTTGGATGTATATTCTCCCGAAAAATTCAACATCACCGAATCATCCATGCAGAGTCAAATCGTACTCCTTTCTCTTCTATCCAGCTTCTCCCAATCTTATTGCGACATACTAGTAGATTGAGTACTAGTATTTTGTGTACCAGTAGTTTGTGTACTAGTAGTTTGTGTACCAGTAGGTTGTGTACTAGTAGGTCATGTACCAGGATCTACAATGATCCATTGTTCTTTGTCTACGAGAAGATCCTCCATATTGAGCTTCTATAGTTCAAATGTTTTACCGTTGAACTTCTCAATATCAATTCTAGAATTGCTCGCCATTCTCTTTCAACACATGAAACACCACTACAAATCTCCCACTGAACCCTGGTTTATCACATACCCAAGATAAAATTGATCTATCAAGACCGAGCCAAACCCTCAGCAAAAAAGGCATCCCCCTGAAGAAAAAACATTCTCTGATATAACATGTAAATTTTAAACAAGTGAAGTAAAGCAATGCATACAAATTCTAAGAAAAACAAAAATTAATCAATGGCTCACACATATAGTACACAAATATTTACGTTGGAAATTCTTAACCGAGAGAAAACCAACCTTCCTTGGTGTTGCACCTCTCAACTTTTCTTTATATGAATTTCACCATTCACAATACAATATATAGGTATTCCGTAGCTACCAAAACCCTAATTCATTAATCTAAGATTAATTAAGAAAACAACTAAAAATAGTAAAAATGCTAAAATAGAAAAAAACACCCAAAAAAAAATGGGGCGCTACCCTGGAGCTGAACGCTTCATGTAACCAGGGGGGGAAATCCTACCCCCCCTAGGCCCCCCCTAGGAAAGCACCCGACGCACACATGCAAAGAATATAACACCTACCAACAAAGAATTCACTTGTGTTGTTTGTTGCTTCACCAAGACTAGTTGAGAAATATATGAAAGTGGTTTCAGAAATGTGTAGGATGCCCTGCACCCCCCTTTAGAAGGGGATCCTTGTGCAACTAAATCAAATAAGGCCCAAGGAATATCTTTGTTGATTTTTTGTTGCTGAGAAGGAGGTTGAGGAGGGGTGTCATTGGATTCGGTTGGAAGGGACTCGAAAATGGAAATATCGTTTAAAGCACTTCTTGGTTATCCATATGCCCCAACAAGCCATAGGGGGAAGGCCTTTGATTTTTTTTAAATTCGTGTTCTCCCACCAAGTTCACAAGGCTTCCTGTATGGAATCTCCTTTCTAGTCAGAGTCGTAATTTAGTGAACTTTTTATGTTCTTCCATACTTCTAGAGTGTAAGAATAGGACAAAAAGAGATGGATGCTTGATTCTGAATGTTGTTTGCAGAGGGGGCATTTGTTGGGCTCTATAAAACTTCCTTTCCATAAGTTTTCCCATGTGGGGACCTTCCCTTTTAAGAGGATCCAAGTAAAGAGTTTGGTTTTTGTAGGGTTGTTGAGTTTCCATATTAATTTTCCCCACCATGGTGAGGGTGGAGTCTCATTTTCAAGAAGGAGGGCTTCATATCCAGCTTTTGGGGAGTATGATCCTTTGGGGATGAAAGACCAGATCATCTCGTCCTCTTGATCCGATAGATGAACCAAGGATTCATTTAAATCCAAGATCCATATTTCCCAATCTAAGGCTTGATGTTCACTTATCCCTACTTCTCTTTAGGAAAGCCATCTGTTGTGTCCCTACTCGCCCCTGTGAATTTGGTTTAGAAAGAAGAATCCATTTTGATGGATGTTCTGTAGTGATTTCTCTGGAAGAAGGTGGTAGTTTGAGTAGCCAATCGATGTATCCTTTCCAATCATGAGTTTTTCACCATTTCCCACATTCTAGATGAGCTAGTATTTTATCAACATGAAGGATTAGACAATGGCCTTCCATACTGTTGATCCATTGATTGATTATTTTTGGGATCTTTAAATCCATGTCACGAGGGATTCATTGGGGAAGTATTTCCCTTTGAAGATTTGAAGCCATAATCCATTAATTTCAATCAGGTTCCATCCATTCTTGACTACTAGAGCTTTTGAGAATAGGTGGATATTTTTGAGTCCCCAACCTCCTGAAGCTTTTGGAGGAGCCAATATTTCCCATGATGATAGAACTAAGTTGTTAGAGTCTTCCTTTATAGCCCATAGGTACCTGAAATCCATCTTTCTGTGTTTGGATAATATTCCTTTTAGAACCCACGCTAGAGAGGTCCAATACAATGGAATTGCTTCAATGACAGACTTGATTTGGACCAGTCTTTCGATCCTAGATAGCCATCTGTTGTACCATTTTTTGATCCTTTTTTCTACCTTTGCAATTAGCCAATTCCAATATTTTATAAGATAATTGTTTTTCTTGAGGAGGAATCCCAGGTATTTCATTCCTTTGTCCATTGAGTTGCTGACAACTCCTAAAGTGTGTTCAATGTGGGTTTTAATTTCCTGAATGCTTTGTCCCTGGGAGATGAGCATAGATTTTTCTGGGTTGATTTCCATCCCCGAAGCTTTGCAGAAAAGGTCTAGCATGGAGTTGAGATGATCTATTGAGTGGTGGCTACTGTCACAAAAGATTAGGATATTATCTACAAAGAGAAGATGGGAGAGAGATACCTGATCATTAATTTCTATACCTTTAAATGATCCTTGAGAAATGGCATTTGATATAATTCTATTGAGGCATTCGACGACCGGGAGGAAGAGAATGGGTGAGAGCGGGAACCCTTGTCTGAGACCTCTTTCTCCTTTAAATAAATGAGAGGTTTCTTCGTTTATGAGAAGAGAAAAGGAGGAGGAATTGAGACAGTTCAAGACCTAAGTAACAAAATTATGATTGAACCCCAAATATGTGAGAAGGATCCTGATGTACAACCAATTGACCATGTTAAAATATTTTGATAGATCAACCTTGTATGCCACTACCTTTAGATTTCTGGAGTGGATGGTGTGGAGTCCCTCTTGGGCTAGTCCAATTGTGTGGTGTATTTGTTTGCCTTTTAGAAATCCAGATTGCATGTTTAATATGTTTCCCTCGAGTGTTTACTTTAATCTGGTTGCAATGATCTTGGTTATAATATTGTAGACTGCATTGCAGAGAGATATGGGGTGGAAGAGGTAAAAAAAGATGGGATTGTTAGCCTTGGGGGTAAGGAATAGGAAAGTGGAGTTGAAAGGAGCGAATGTTTGTCTAGTGGTCTTGGAGTATTCAATAAACCGAAGGAGGTCATCTCCCATAATATCAAAGCATCCTTTGTAGAAATCCACAAGGAAACCATCCGGTCCATGACTCTGTTCTTTCTGGAAGGAGTGGATGAGCCGAAGGAGTTCATCTTTTGTTATTCCCACCATTACATTTTCATTGTCCTCTTTGTTTTCGAATCTGGGGAAGAGTTGAATAGTCTAGAGAATGGCATCAATTGTTTCCCTTCGATCTTATTTGTAGAGAGTTCTGATGTAGGAAACTCCTTCAAAAGCAATGTCCTCAAAGGAGGAGGCATGAGAACCATCTTCCCTTCTTATGTTTTAGATTGTGTTTTTGATTTTCCTCCCACTTGTGCAGTGGTGGAAAAACTTTGTATTTTCATCTCCAACCTGAAGCTAGAGTGCTTTGCTTTTTAATCTCTAAGATTTTTATTGATTAAGAAGGATTTGATTGTTTTCCTTTTCTAGGGATTTTATAGATTACTTTTGTTCTTCAGAAAAGGAGGACTCCACTTCCGAGATTCTCCAGTTTTTTAGCTGAATTTTGATTTTGATTAGGGCTTTGTCCTCTTGTTCCTTTTTTTCTTTGGCCCATTTTACATAAGCAATTTTTATTTTCTTGATATTTGAATGGAATTGGATAGGAGGGGATTCATGAAGAGTAGGGGATTCATGAAGAGTAGAGTTGTAGGGGGTCCAACAACCCTGTACCATCAAAATATAAGTTCGGTCTTCGATCCATGATCAGTTGAATTTGAAGCGATAGAGGGGATTTATAGGATTTGAGATGAGTTCCAACATGATAGGATTTTGGTCTGAGATACCACCAGGATCTGAAGTTGCTTAAGAAGAGGTCTTCTGAAATTAATAATTTTTTCATTCTTTTTCTATTCTCGCTTCTCCAGTTCTCATATTCCTCCAAGTTGGGGTGTATTTACGAGGGAGGATATCCATCAATTAGGCTCCTTCCAACGCTTGTACAAAAAAAGGCGCCAAGGGGTCTGAGAGTGTTCCTAGTCCCCACATTTCACTAGAATTGAGTGTAAAGTTTAGGTCTCCCCTTGTAATAATTCGTTCAGAATGTATGAGGGGGGATCTGAGAAATTTATCCTAGAATAGTTCCCTATCAGCATAGGGTCCATAGATATTGATACAGAGGAAGGGGGAGGGGAGATTTATCGTCCTTACAAAGATGGCGAGAACATAGGGGAGCCCCCTGGATTTTTGTGCCTAAATATCCTTGGAGCGCCAATGCGTGATGAGACCACCTGATTTCCCTCTCGTGTCAGCTGGTAGAAATTCCCAACCGAGAAGGGAAGAAGAAATAAGCCTAGTCGCAGTATGTTCTTGAAGCATAATTTCTTGAAGATAGAGAATGTTAGGCTTCTAGAGAGAGAAAAGGTGGGCGATGGACAATTTTTTGGAGGGATTCGCTAGCCCTCTGCAATTGAGAGATGTGATATTCATTTGAGCATAGAGTTATGGGATGTTGCTCTAAGGGCCCCAAGGATTGATTTTTGTTTTCCTAGTTTGACTTCATCATGATGTTGCTTCTATGCCTGTGAAAAGAAATATTTCCTCCTCCTGGGAGGGGAATTTGGATCCCATTCATCAATGGTTCCTAATCCACCGTGAATGTTATCTTGAGAGTCTTTGGTAAGGAAGGTTGAGGAGCGAAGAAATAACTTGGTAGGATGATCCTCGGTCAAGGGGAAAGGGAGATGAGAAAGGGGAGAGGGGAGAGGGGAGCGGGAAGAAATGGGTCGGGGATGGGTGGGAAATGCCAAAGAGGATACTAAGAAAAGAGATGTCTGACGGAGGTGGGGGGTAGGGGACCGTGGGAGGGAGGAAGAGGAGAGATAATTTTGAATAACAAAGATGGGTAAAGGGGGTGTAAACATACCAATGGAGGTCACTGCTAGAGGTGCTTAAGTAGAGGCTGGAAACATGAGTGTATGATCTTCTTCTGTGCACTCTCCGGTGTGTTCTTGAGAAACAATATTAAGAGGAGAGACGTCCATTGGCACCTTCTGTGTTGCGTTGAGAGACAAGGATGGGGACATCAAATTTTGATTAGCAGGTTCTTGTTTTTTAACCCATTTTTTCTTGGACTGTGCTTTTTAGGAATTAGCAGTCATGTGACCATAGACATGGCATCTTTCTCACCTGAAGGGTATTCCTTTGTAATCCAGGTCATCGATGTATGATTTTCCTTGATGTTGCGGATTGATGGAGTTGGATAACCCTTCTGAGAGCTTGATTCCATCCAGAATGCGTGCCATAGCCATATATCCAATCTCTGTAAAGGAGAAGTTTGCTTCCAAGTAGACTCCCAACGAGTCACCAACAATCTTGAATACATCTTCTATCCAGAATATTAAAGGGAGGCCCAATAAACGAACCCAAATGGGAGTGATGTCTTGTCTTTCTGTATTAACATTGAATGAGGTGGTCCATTTCTTCATAAATAGAGCTTGAGTGCCATATGACAAACTTCTAGCTAGGATTTTGGTCGTGTCTTTTTCATTGCGGAATATCTACGCCAACCAACCTTTTGCTAAAACAAGGCTCACTGGTTCATATCCAAGCGAGGTGGTGAATGTCTGAGAGGGTCGTTTTTTGATGCTGTCCACAGAAGGTCGTTTTCTCACGAATCTTCCCACTAGGGATGATTTTTCCATATTTTTTAAATCCTTTAATTGTACTTCTACCCCTAGGGACAAAGAAAGAGTGTGGTCTTTTCTTTTGAGGCATTTTTTACTGCGACAAGGCGGGGAGTGGGGTTTTTTGGGAAGATGGGAGGTCTGCATGAGGTTCTTGTTGAGTTGGTTTGCAATGAAGATGCATGTTGAATGGGCCTCGTCCATGGAAGGTGGAGACGAGGGTGACATGCTGGAAGATTGAGGAGGGAAGCCATAATGGCAAGGGGAGGGAGGAAATCCATTGTCAATTCGAGGGAAAGGACGAGGTTGTAGAGAGGGGACGAAGGGGGCGTGTGAGTGAGTTGGGGAGGAGAAGGATGGGACGAGGGAAGTGATGAGCGAGGGTGGGGGTATGATGAGAGGGAAGGGAGGAGGAGCTAGGACAACAAGGACACCTAGAGAGGCAACAATGGGCAACGTGTCGACAACGTGGGGAACGTGTCGACAACATGGGGAACGTGTCGACAACGTGGGCGTGGGAGGGATGAGAGGACTATATGTCCGTGAGTGGGTAGGGGTCCTCGGAGAAATCAAGGAGCTTCTCATCATCCTCCATGAGACTGGTGCAAAGGCTAAGTCAAGAGCAGGCCACAGAGGCCCGAGGCCCCACTAGATCGTGAGGAGGGAGAAGTAAAACCCAGAGGGCTAGGGTTTCCTTGCGGAAAACCTAGCCCCTAATAAAGCACCCAAAAACCACAGACCCATTTCATCACGAGGTTGGTAACTTGTCTTAGAGTCTACCACACTTACCTTAACTCTACTCAAGAATCTTTGAAGAAGACTGAAAAAAAAAAACCTTAAGAAAGAAAGAAAGAAAGTATTTTTAACGTCCACGAGGCTAAAAATAGCCTATGGGACAGATTGTTTTTCCATCTGGCTTTTGTATTCGGCCCTTTTCCTGTGAAGTTTTACAATAATCGCTCCCAGCTTCTCAACAATCTCTTTGCTGAATAGATTATCCCAAGAATTAGCTGCCAGAATACCTACATAATTTTCCCTGCTGTCTTTGAGGGCCTCAAATTCTAAAATGATTTTTTTTTTTGTTTCCACTTTTCCGGACGAGCACAAAATACATACTCTTTCTT